>PVKS010001188.1:0-112353 GCA_004027875.1 Aplodontia rufa
CCTGGGCCCCTCGCCCAGTCTACACCCTGGGGTGATCACCTGCCCTCCCAAGCTGGTTATACCATTATCTTCACTGCCTATCCCTGGAGCCAGTTCTAGGGCTCATTGTTCACTAGAGGGTGAGAAACCTGAGGCAGCACTCCTGCAGACGGATCCAGATGTTCTGATCCTCCTGCAGACGGATCCAGATGTTCTGATCCTCCTGCAGACGGATCCAGATGTTCTGATCCTCCTGCGGGTGGATCCAGATGTTCTGATCCTCCTGCGGGTGGATCCAGATGTTCTGATCTTCCTGCAGACGGATCCAGATGTTCTGATCCTCCTGCGGGTGGATCCAGATGTTCTGGGCCCTTCGTTTTCTGTTTTTTTTTTAATCATACCTTTCACACTTTGACACACTGCATACACACATACTCTCAAAAAATATAAATTAATCCAAAACATCTGAGGAAAGAACAGACCATACCAACACTATCACACCAAAAATCAATCCACATGAATTCAAACACACATTTCAAAATTAATGGAAATCAGTTGAAGTTGTATAGGAGTATTCATTATGATATTATTCTCAGTTCTTTGTTATAGTAATAATAACTCACGTTTATTCAGTATTTGTTCTATGCCTGGCATAGATAGTAAATCACATATTTGTGAGATAAGCACTTGTATTAGCCCGAAAAGAAATGGAGGAAAAGGGAGGTTAAGTAACTTTCCCAGGGCCAATAGATTGGAAATGATTGAACCAGGATTTGTACCCATGCTGACATACTCCCTGTCCCCCTAGATTATATATCTATAACTTTGTAACATTATGGATGATTATGTGCACAAAGTGAAACAGTGCTGTGTGGACAATTTCATGTTTATGTAGCATTTTATGACCAAAGTACATCTGGTTCTATTGACTTACTTCATAATCTTACACCTTTATTTTAACAATGAAATCCAGAAGAAAATTCCTATGAAATGTAACTGTGCACCAGTGTCCAGGCAATCTTAAAATCAGTGGTTGGTTTATTGATTAATTGATACTGAGGATTGAGGGCTCTTTACCACTGAGCTACAGCTCCAGTCCCATCCCACCCACCACCCACCCCACCAATACCTACTGCTCCCGCCCCCACCCCGCACCTCCTACACCCCAATCCCACTGCTTGTTTTTTTAGTTTCTCACTTAGTTGCTTAGAGTGCCCTGAAATTTCTGAGGCTGGTCTCAAACTTATGAGCCTCCCATTTCAGCCTCCCAAAGTCACTGGGATTAGAGTTGTGGGCCACCACACCAGGTGAAATCAGTGATTTAGCGAACTGAGTGAAAATCATTTTTTTTCTCCCAACAGAAACAAACAACAAAGTTGTGTCCTATTTTTTCAATTATTGATTTGATATTTTAATTATTGGTTGAAGATTCCATTCTTTTCAAAATTGTGAAGAGTACAACTCTTTCTGTTCAACCTAGGAATGCCTGATATCTTTATGATTCTGATGATGGAGTTATGTTGTACTAATTTCAATCTTATATTTGAATAATAATTTTTCTGTCCCAGTAAAAATAGCTACATTTAAGAAATCTGGACTTGAGAAGCTAAGCCAACAAGGAAGAAAGTTCTGACTTGACCTTGGACAAACAGTCCTTTTTAACCATCTCAGGTTCCCATGTCTTCTGTAAAGTGGCATCACTACATAAAAACAATGTTTCTTCCCAAACCCAAGATTTGATTCCTCTAAAAACACATGGACTGTATATTGGATGGTAATCAATGGAGTATATAAGATTAACACTTTCCTATCATAGGATACAGAAGTACATCTTGCAAAAATCATCAGAGAATTATACATCACATTAAGAGCTAACTGCAGTGTTTCTTAACACAATTCCAAAGTTTCCTTTCTCCTAAGTTAAGAAGAAAATGTATTTATTACAGAAATATATATTTCCTGAAATCAAAAACTGTTAGAAGTAGAACCAGCCTCATTTCATCTAACGTAGTATTTTCACTTTGTAAATAAGAACTCTGAGGCTCAGAGATATGGCAACTCTGCTTGAAGTATAATATTTTTTAAAAATGGATGACAGCAAGTGTTTATAAAAATTAACCACAACTGCCCTGAATATTGCTAAGAAAAACTCATTTTTAATGTCACAAATACTATGAAGCTTTTTAAAAATTAGTTTATCTTCTTGATGTTTCTGTATCTCTAAAGGATTTAGAATACTCTGTCTTCAAAACTAAATTCTATGTGGGTAACATAAGTTTGTACAATGAAATAAGTACAGTGTGAAGTTACATTTTAATAGAGCACACCTACTCAGAAAAAATAAAACAAGTTTAACAAGTTCTTGCTAAGAACATCTATTAACTAGACCTATTCATTTAGCAAAATAATAGCAATATTGATACACAGCAACTGTGGAAGCTGGTAGGATAATAAGATAGGAGTGAACATAGGACAGTGCACAGATTTTTCCTGAGTTGCACAAGCTTTATTCCAGTTCAACATGTATGTGTATCGTAAGTTCAGTGTGCGGTAGCATTTATATTGACAGTTTTACCTGGGAGGTACACCTAATGGAACAAATACGTAGTTAGGCAGTAAAAGGAAGCTCATTCAGCTTCTAGTAGAGTCTCTGATTTCAAAATGATTTGAAAATTGAAGGTTTTGGGCTGGAGAGGTGGCTCGGTGGTTACAGTGCTTGCTCTGCATGCACAAGTACACAAGTTCCGACCCCAGCAACCTATGTACGCAACTAAGTGTCAAAGCAACCTAAGCCATGTGAAAAACTCAATAAAAATTGATTCTCGATTCTCTCTGTTTCTCTCTCACTGTCCTTCTCTCTTTTAAAAAATTTTTAAAAAAAGAAAGAAAATTGAAGGTTTAATGTTTAAATCAAATATTCATTTTGTTTGTTTTGTTTTGTTTTGTACCACATATCACCACTCCATCTCCATACTGCTTTTAGGCAAGGGCCTGGGAACTCTAGCAAGCATCACTCTCACAATCCAACATCTGTCCAATAATCAGGAAGGTCGTTGCCTGGCAAAATTCTGCAAATGCCATCCTGATGTGTTAATAGCCCCTAGAAAGCAAGAGCCCCTTAAGTTAGAGGAGAAGGTGGATACAACTGTCATAATCTGCTAATTTCTGCTTTGCTGTTAAGTGGTGTCTGGTTATAGACATGACCTACAGCACAAAAACATCCACCGCTTCGGCAAGTTAAGTGCCACATTCCTAAAATTCAACGACAGTTAAATGAACTACACACAACATCCTCGAAGAAATGCTTCAAACGTGATTGATTGATTTTATAACAAGTACCAAAGAAGTGAACATTTTATAGAACGTACATGGTACTGTAAGAGTTAAAGAGGTCTTCAAGTACTTTCATTAAATTTGAAAATCTTTTGATCTGCTACCTCTGTTGCAGTAAAATATATATAGAAAATAGCCAATCCACCAGAATTTCTGACTTTTTTTAATTTTCATTTTCAGAACTTGTATTCCTTTAATTACTTTAAATATAAAACAATGCTATTAAGGAATTTTTCAACATATATTAATTTTAAACATTGGGAAGATTAACAATTTTTCAACAATTTACCATTAGATATGTGATAAAAAGTTGAATTTAAGCTTCAAGGAATATTAAAGAATATCTAAGTTTCTTTCTAATTTTTGTACATAAAAACACAGTCATATTTTGATCATATTTGCTACCAGATCAATAACAGTGTATTTGAACATTAATAATCTCATGTAAAAATAAATTTTAAAAGTAGATTCATCACTGAGAAATTAGTTTATCTATTTATCTTGTCATATGAGTAATCTCATAAGCATTAATCAAGTTTTTCTGGAATATTCTATTCTAGGTACAGCATCTAGTTATAGTTAGACAATAAATATTAGTGAAATAATTTTTAATCAATGAATTTTTATTTATTTTATGATCTTTTCCTCATGCTCATTCACATATACAGTTTAAATGGTTAGTGTTCCTCAAGTGGTTTCTATTTTTAGAGTACAAAATTCCCCTTTTATTTTAATGCTATATAGTTCACAATCATAGAAAAGTTTTTTTGTTGTTGTTGTTGTTTTCTGAGAGAGGGAGAAGGAGAAACAGAGAGAAAAAAATCAATTTCATTTTAGTTTTTCATCTGAATTTTTGTTGCTCCAACACTGAGTTGTGTATGTGGTGCTGGGGTTGAAAAGCAGGTCCTCATGCATGCCAGGCAAGCACAACACTGCTGAGCCACCACTCCAGCCCTACATATAAAAGTTTTTAATTAGAATATAAGCATCGCTATCGGTCAAGAAATACTCAATGATGAAAGTTATAATTAATCATTTTAATTTGTATTTTATTAATTTCATTATATTTTCCAAATAGTATATTTTTATAGATTTTGGAAAATGTGAATACATATTTGAATGTATTACTAAACTGCTTACTTTAAATAATGAATAAAGGATACAATTTTTGACCTATCAATTATATGTCAGTAGTGATGGATAAATTTAAGATATCAGAGGCTCCTTACAATAATTTCAGTCCTCTTAGTTTCTTGCTTAAAGATTGGACTTCTTTAAGCCATAGAAAATAAATACAACATATATAAATACAAAATAATGCTTTTATTTTTTTCCAAGAGAGCATCATGCCATCCAGACTCTGACCTTTTTATGAGTATCTTGGATCATTAATAAATAACATGGCATCTGACATTGAATAAGAACTTGATCCATGTTTATTGTATGAATAAATTATTGAATTGTGCTAATTGGTTGTTCTCTATATTATCCACTATTCCCTCAAATTATTCTGCTGTCAGGATCTTTTTTCTGTTTTGTTAAATGATGAGTATTTTTACCAAGTCAGTGTTGGGATCTGAAGGAGAGGATATTCATTCTAAGGCAGAATCCCTGTATGAGCTCACACCACAGGGTGTGGCCCTATTCACACCATTAACTCACCACAATGAAGATTCTCTTTAAAGAGGAAGTCACCTCCAAAGTTAAAGTACTTCTTACCAAGAATATTGGTATCAAAGAACCCTGGTCCAAGCAGAGTTTTTGGACAAGGTGACTCCCAATGTCAAAAAGCCCTTCTCTCTAGAATTAGGAAGAAAGATGTAGAGATTTCATAATGGGATATCTAGTTCCATAGGAATTTTTCCAAGTCCCAAAGTCTTGACAATAAACAAAAGACAACCAGAAAAAGAAATTCTTTTATATACTGAGAAATTTGCAGCATCACAAGAACACCTGGGTCTGCACATCCACACAACATGCACACAGTCACAATATTCACACACACACACACACACATGAGAACATCCTCTGGAAAGAAGATACGTAACAGATAAGCAGCAATGGTACTTTGTTAAGCAAACATTTGGAAGGGAATACCTAGCTAGCATTTAAGAGCTTTGTTTTGTTTTGTATTCTGGTTGTACAAATAAAATGGATATGAAACTTTCCCACCAGGACTCTCATTCTCAACTCGTGCTGCAGAGAAAAAGCTTATCATCAGGCATCCTAAGATGTCTTGTGGATGACTAACACAATTCAACTGTTGAACAAGCACCAGAAAAGTAGCACCTGACCTTCAGAAAGGTAATTCTGATGTGGGCTGATGTCGGCAAGCCAGGGGCTATTGCAGAGCCACCTGGAAGGGTGTGTCCTGGTGAGGAAATGGTGGAGGGAAGAGAAGACAACCCACATGGCATGAGGCCTTTCAACCCACTCTCCAGCTGGAGAAGGAAGTTTGAGGTTACTCCCATTGGAAGAAGGAAGGTGGGGCTGCTTAGGGCAAAGCTAACCATCACTGGCCAAGTCCTGCCCTTCTGGCTCTCCAGGTCCTGGCTCCCTGTGGCTTTGGCACCACCTGCTCCCTCTAGGATAATGCGCTTTCCTCCCCCACTCCTTCTCCACCTCCTATGAAGCCCATCTCCAATATTAACTCCTTTGTGAGGACTCTGCTCACTCTTTAAAGCAGATTAGTGTTTTCTCCTTTAGAAATGTGTACAAATTTCAATTACAGAAGTTATCACTGAATATTTTATTTTTTTTTTAACCTAAATATATTTCCTCAAAAACCTGGTGGTCCCGGGCTGTAGTGGTAGCTTAGTGGTTGCAGCTTGCCTGTCATGCTCAAGGACGCAGGTTCAAACCCCAGCACCAGGCACACAATGAAGGGTCAAGGCAATGAAAGCCGCATGAAAGACTAAATAAAATTGATTCTCTCTTTCTCTCTCACTGTTCCTCTCACTCTTAAAAAAAAGTTAGCCCATATACCTCACTTATATTCGAAACCTCAGTACACTGTGTGCTCTACAGATAGTTGCATGCTGTTTCAGTGCCTTTGGGCACAATTCTTTGACCCCTGGTAGCTCCACTGAGATAGCTCAAGTTGTCACTGGCAACCTTTCTTGCTGGCTAGGAGATTAGCACTAGGCTTTCCACATCTGCTTCCCACAGTAATGCCCCTGTTGTTTACTTCAGGATCCTTAGATAGTGAGGTTGGGTAAATAGAGCTGAGATTGTTCAAGGAGACAGAAAGAGGAAGAACTCCTGGAGTAGCTCTAATAAAATATAGATTGGGAGACCACATTTGGGGTTTGAAAATTAACGTCGTCAGGTTCAAGTGACTCCTGTTGGCTACAGGACCATTTGTAACCAAATTTCTGGTTTCATCTCTTATCAGTTCCTATCGCATGTTTCTTTTTATGTGGATTGAACTACCAGAAATTGCACAAACTCATCATGATTTCTTGTCCCCCGAAATTTACTTCCCATACACATTTGCTTGCCTGTTAATCATATTATTATCTCTGTTTTTCAAATAAAAAAAACCCTAAGGCTCCTGGACATTAATTGATTTGGGCAAGGTCTCACAGTGAAAGACCCAGGATTTGATCTCAGCTTTGTCTGATTCCAACGGTGCCTTTTCCCCTGTATACCAAGATATTTTCTCTCGTAGCCAACCTTCACATTGGTGAGCAGCTTAAGCAATAGAATGCTCCAGAGCTATTGTGTCTCTACTCATTTGCATAACATCTGGGATATTTACACCAAAACAGTTTTAGGGATTGAATCTTACTCTTCATGTTTCTATGTCAGAGGTTCTCAAAATTCGAAAGTACATCCAAATCACTTTAGACACTTATCAAAAATCTAGTTTCCTGGTCCCTGTTCTCTGGAATTGAGCATTTGATCTTGTAAAATAGGGCCTAGGCATCCTCATTTTAGCACACTTGCAGAAACATCTCTCTATATACTGTATTGGATAAGGCACTTATTATCATAAAGTGTGATCCTTCTAGATGGAAATAAACATTTTTGAGGGTAAAAGATTTTTGTAAGATTTTTCATTTACTCTTTGATACTAATTGGAGTTGCCATTCTTAAGATTGAGTTAGGGTTGGTGATACTGTTGTCAACCAAGATTTCTGATAGGATTGGGTGTTGCTATTGTGCCTACTTCTCAATCAATACCTCTGGCTGTATGCAGATTTTCTGGGTGTTTTTCTTACTGACTATAAAGCCTCAGTTCTGTGACTCATAATATACAAGTTTGGCTGCTTGGATGTGCATTTCCAGAGGTTAGTAATCAGCATTTCAGAGCAGCTCACTGATTATATCATGGAATTTTGATGAGGTTTGCAGTTGTTTGCGTTCAAAAACCCTCCCAAGAATGAGAAATGTGTTTTAAAAACCTGTTCTCTGGTTTCTTGTTGTAACTCTTGTCATAATTGCCAAGACACATTCCCTGCTCACAGACGACACCTCCTGCAACTTAATTCTTGTACTCCCAGTAGCAGAAAAAATTCACACAAACACGCACGCACACACACACACACACACACACACAATCTCAGTGCTTAAGATCAAGTGATGAGGAAATTGATGCTTTAGCAAATACTAATTATTCCATCAAGAAGTTGTGATAAAGCAGAGTTTGCATGAGGTGACTGTGAGACACAGAGTCTAGAGAGAGACTTTAAGAACTATCTGAAAAATCAGGTTTTTAATTTAACTTAAAATATTTTTTGCACATATGCTGGGTGTCAGTGCTGGAGAAGTAAGGAGAAGGAGACATGCTCCTCAGATTTAAGGGCCTTTTAACTTTTCTGGGAACATGCACCCAGGCTCTGGATCACAATTCACACTGTCAAAAGCTTCAGTTTCTATGGCAATGCCCTAAGCCTTATGAGATGTTTCACCGCATGTACGCTCTAATATGAAAGTTTTAGGATCACAATCTATTGTCCTTCTGGGTTTCTCGTTCCTTTGCTTATATATATATGTCTTTTGACCTCTGGAGACTTTATATTCATGCCCAGTATATCTTCAGAATCAATCACTTGGTGAATCTATTTTTCAGTTTCTTCTTTTTCCAGAACATACACCATACTCTAGATATTTGAGTATTCTTGCCAATATCTACCTTTACATTCTTCAAGGTGCATCTGTAATTCACCAAAACATCATCTATTTTCAAATTGATTATTTCATAATTTTCTGTCATCTTCTTAGAGCTCTCAACCACGTTAGAAACATGTACCCTTTTTTCTTGAAACTTCACTTGGCTTTCATTCATTTATCCATTAATTCAAAAATATTTATTGAGTAATATTATACACAAGGTTTCCAGATTTTATTTTTGACCAAAATAACATTGTTCCTCTTCTCATGGACATTAACAGTCTAGTGGCAAGAACAGAGAGTAAACAATCACACAAGTAAGTATAAGCTTTCAGCTATGGTAATTGCAAAGCCGGGGATGTACAAGGACCATGAGAGTCTCATATGCAGAGAACACGGTACAAGATGGGCTGGAATCGGCTAGGGTTAGGCAATTTAACACATTATAGCCAAGTCAAAACTTCTGTTCCCCTTTATCCTAAAGGTCATTGAAAGTACTTTTTCAAAGGGATTGGCAGTCTCAGAGTTGCTCTTCGATGTAATTTTCCATTGCTAGGGCAGTAAACAAATTGGGGGCTGAGCAGAATGAATGCAGACCTGTAAGGAATTTACAGCAGGAACCTGCTAAGGGACAATCATCACTCGGCTAAGACAGCGGTGCTCAAGGAGGAAGGAAGGGAATAAATTGACAGATATTTCGAATATAAAATCACTAATAGGCCTTGATGATGGATTGGAAATGAAAGAGTAAGAAAAAAAGATGCTGATATTGATATTAGTTCTTTGGCTTCTGTCTTGCACAACTAGCTAGGTGATAGTCTTTCTCCCTGCGAAGATGAAAACATTAGTTTTCAACACACTGTGTTTGGGTTGCATTTGAGACTTCCGAGGGAAAGCAGGCATTTAGATGCACAGGTTTGAAGTGAGGGGGAAAGTTATTATTGCATGAGATGACTCGGGATAGAGTGTAGGGAAAAGGACGTAGATTCAAGTTTGATGAGACTAACATTTTAAATGGGGATTAGGAAAGAATATGGAGGAAAGAAACTGAAAAGTAATAGCCAGAGAGCTCAGGGGAAAATCAGGAAAATGTTTGTGCTCTTCCCGTTTTTCTCCTATCTTTAGGACTCTTCTGGAAATATTTTATCTGGAAGTTCCACTTTAATTTAAATTACAATAGACAGATCTGGTTTTCCTACTTCCTTGAAGCACCTTTTCTGTCTTCTCTGATGACTCTTCTTTCCCATTGCTAAGCAAATATTACATGCAAGTTTACCCTTCAGAGATTTTCACATAATTCTCTTCAAGTCCTCCCTGGATGATTTCCTCCACTTACGAAATTTTATAACACCTTTTAAAAGACAAGTTTCACAAATCTGCCTCCCATATTTCTCTCTGTCTTCAGGACTGCCAACATGATCTCATCTGTTTGCTGTACCAACATCACATAGTCATACCACAGGAGTGAGACAATTATGAAGCTTCAAATAGTGCCACTTTTTATTATAAAATAAAGGTCTGTTAATGTTAAAATATAGAAATGGATCAAAAGGATACACATTTATTTTATTTTTTTTAATTTTTATTCTATAAACATGGTTTTACAACTAGGAGGGGTTCATTGTCAAACAATCAAGAACAAAAGTATAATGACAAAACAAGCCAATACTGGTGCCAGACCATGGTTTCCCCCCTTTGGGTTGCCCATGGTTCCATGTTTCACTTTACTTAAGACCCAAGTTAATTGGACTTCTTGTGGAAGTTGGAGTTTCCCCTCAGTGTAGATTCCCCCATACTACCTCCTTCTGGTCACATTGATGTCCTTCCTATTCCCTTCCCTCCTCCCTACATCCCCCAGGAACCTAAGCACAGTTCCCCATGATCATGTAAGAATTCATACATGTTGAGGTAATTATTAGGTCAGCCATCTGACATACTATTTCTGCTTATATTCTAGCTTCCACAAATGAGAGAAAACCTTCAGCCCTTGAGTCTCTAAGTTTGGGATACTTCACTTAGCAAATTTTTTTCCATTTCCATCCATTTGGCTGCAAATGCCATAATATCGTTTTCTCTAATAGCTGAATAGTACTCCATTGTATATATATGTACCACAGTTTTTGGATCCATTCATCAAGTGAGGGGCATCTGGATTGGTTCCATAATTTAGCTATAGTAAACTGAGCTGCTATAAACATTGAAGAAGCTGTATCTCTATAGTAAGCCAATTCTAGCTCTTTTGGGAAGATACCCAGGAGTGGGCTGGCTGGGTCAAAAGGCGGTTCCAGCCCTAATTTTGTGAGTCTCCACACTGCTTTCCAGAGTGGCTGTACCAGTTTGCAATCCCACCAGCAATGGAACAGTATAAAAGGATACAAATTTAAACACACAATTCATTGTCCTAAAAACAGATTTGTGTGAATACAACAAGTATTTTTACTTTTATACAAAAAAATGTATGTCTTCCACATTCTCTTGGTTTTCACATTTACTGCAACTTAGACATATTTCTATGTCAGGATAAGAAGATGTCTCCTTTTTTTATTGTTCTGCTATGCAAATGACCCGCAATTTGCTAAGCTAATTCTGTTCTGGCATATATTTGGTTTGTTACAAATTTTTCACAGTTATAATAATAATGCAATGTGAATCCTTGTCTGTAATTTTTAACCTATTGTACCAGCATATCTGGGGCTAAGATCAGAGTTTAGAGATTGTTGCATCAAAGTGTACTGCACATTTAAATTTTTGTTAGCTATTGTCAAGCTACTGTCTCAAAACATTATGCTAGGGCTAGAGCAGTGACTCAGTGGTTATGGCACTTGCCTGACAAGCATGAGGATCCAGCTTAGAGCCCCAGCACCACATACACAATTAAGTGTCAGAGAAACAGAAAACAGATGAAAAACTAAATAAAATTGATTCTCTTTCTCTCTCTCTTCAAAAAAATTTATACCAGGGCTGGAGCGGTGGCTCAGCGGTTTCTGTGCTTGCCTGGCAAGCAGGAGGACCCGGGTTCAAACCCCAGCACCATGTACACAACTGAGTGTTGGAGCAACTAAAGCCATGTGAAAAACTAAATAAAGTTGTTTCTCTCTTTCTCTGTCTCTCTCACTGACCCTCTCTCTTTAAAAAAAAATTTTTTTATACCAACTTCCACTTTCAAAGAGTTGTTTTTCCTTTATTCTTACTTCCTCTTCAGCAATATATATTATTCAATGTCTTTGTTATCAAACGTAATCTAATTGCTATTTTTACTTGTTGTCTTTGTTATTCACATATTAAGCATATTTATCATATATTGAGGTTGACCAATTTCTGTCTTTTAGCCGTTTTATGTCCTTTTAAGTAGCATATCTGTTTATATCTTTTGCTAATTTTTGAATCATCAACTTTTCTCTCTCTCCCCCTTTTTTCCCCCACAGATTTGCAAATTCTCAATATATATTTTAGAAACTGGACTTCTGTTTATTATACATATAAAATCTTTTTCTAGTTTACTGGGTTTTTGTTGATGCTTGTTGATCATATAGGTATTTTAATTTTCATGAAGTTTAAATTTATCAATTCTTTACTTGATGGGTTCTGGATTAAGGCAAACATTCCTTACTTCAGGTATTTGAGTTTTTACTCAGTTCTTTTCTTTTATAGTGAGATTCCTTTATGGTTAAGTCCTTTCTTCCTCCCCAATTTTTTCTGGTATGAGTAGGTTAGTTTAAGTAACTGGCAATGTACCTAAGCAATATCTTGTGAGTCAGGGAGAAGCCATCTTCATTTCAAACTAAAGGTTTTCCCTTAACACTTCTTTTTTTAATTAGATGAATATGGAGTTACAATTGAGGGGGAAACATTGTCAAACAATCAAGAACAAATGTATATATACTTAGTTATCTAGTGCTAATACCATGTCACAGATGCCCAGCTTGGGCTCCCCATGTTGCTGTTTCCCCCAGAAGACCCACTGAGTTAAATGGATATCTCGTGGAGGTCAGAGATCTCCTTCTGAGATGATTCCCCCATATTCCCACCCTCCAGTCTCCTGGATCCCTTAATACTTATGTCAAGTCCATTCCTGAAATCCCTAATATGTTTCCTTGACTGTTTTATTAATTTTTGTTTTCAAATCGCCTTAATTACTAGAGAGTTATAATGTTTAGTCCCTTGTCAGGCTTGACTGTACTGATTAATGCACTTTTATTTAAATTACTGAATTTGTATATTATTTAGGTACTAAGTTACCTTAATAAATTTTATGTTGTTTACAATAGTAATTTTTGATTCTTTTCGAATGACCATGTAGAAAAATTTATGATCTGTCAATAACCATAAGATCAACTTCTTTAAAGAATTTTTATATGGGGGTTATTGTTTCCAGAAAATATTAAGTAATATAATAGTGGGACTTTTCCCCCCACTTTAATAAGATTGTGTGTACTAGTTTAACACTAAGCATGACATAGATTTTCTAATGAAGCAAAATTCTGATTACGTTAGTGGCCTTTCTGTTTATTTGCATTTCAATCTTTCATTTAATAACAGATGATAGGGGCTGAGGGTATAACTTGGTGGCAGAGTGTTTGCATAGCATGTAAGAGGCCCTGGGTTCAATCTACAGCACCACCCAAAAGAAACAAAACAAAACAAAAAGATGATGAATAATATAAAACTTTATTAGATGCCCGTGTAATTTACTTTTTAATTTGAATTGTTATAATGGTTAATTACTATAATAGATTTTTCTAACATGAAACTACTTTGCATTCCTAGAGAGAACTCCGGTTGGTCATGACTTCTTCTTTCAGCGTGTTGCCCAAATTCATGTTGATATATTATTTCAAATTTCAGCAATTAAATTAGTGAATATGATTATTCCATTTGGCTTGTCATTGTGTTGTTCTTTGTTTTTCCTGCATGTAGTTTGTTTTCAGATCATATTACTAAAGTCTGCCAACGACTGTGTATTAAATCTCTCAATGTATTAAAATCTTGGCCTTATTTATTTCTTCTGTACTTTTTTCTTTGGGCATGTTGTATTTTACTTGATGCAAAAATATTTATGACAACTACATATTCACAAATTTTTGTCTTTTATGTTTTACTTTACCAATAATTTATAATGCTAATCCTGCTTTTCATTTTGTCTATATTGTTGCTAAACATATTTAGAGAAATAACATTAAGAACATGATCTTTTCTGCAGTGTAAAGTCCCCCAAATCAAAATTGGTGACTGTAATGTTCTATGATTCAACTAAATGAAGCACATTTGTTTAGTTTTGATGTCTGTTTAATCTTCTTTAATCAAGTACAATCTCCTACTAACATTGACAGCTTTTAAAGATCCTGATCTTTTTTTAAAAGAATGTTCCAAAACAGAACTTTCTGACTTTCTGATTGATTTCTGATTCGAGGACTTGAGTTATACATTCTGGACAAGATGCCAGGCACAGTAACAGGCTTCTGCAATCCCAGCAGCTCGGGAGGCTAAGGCAGGAGAATTGCAAATTCAAGGCCAGACTCAGTAACTTAGCGAGGTCCTAAGAAACTTAAAGAAACCTTGTGTCAAAATAAAAAATAAAAAGAGCTGAGGATGTGGTTCAGTGGTGCCCCTGGGTTCAATTCCTGGTAGGAAAAAAAAAAACTCATTCTGGGCAAGAACAGTACATGTGTGGCATTGTGGACATTGTGGTTTTCATTGCATCACGGAAGGTATGTGTGGACAACTGATAAGATAGTGAGATACTTTAGTCAATATAAACTCAAGGTTTCCCCCACAACTTTCATTCATTCAATAGTATTAGCACCCATTGATCATCTTTCCTCTATATTTATTAGCTAGCAATCTTCTCTACAGAGGAACTTTTCAACTCCACCACCCTTTTAAGGAACTCTTTGAATTCATGTATTTTTTTCATTCAGTATGTCGTAGCTCATTAGCATCATTATTCTTTTTGATACTTTTTGTATCAAAGACAATTAAGCTATAGCAGAGTTATTTATTATTAGAAGATATATAGTATAGTATATATCTTTCAAATTTATTCAGCAGAAACAAAAAAACTATGTGCACAGAAAGGCAGTATTGTTAATAAAATGGTAACATATCGTAAATCCGGATGGAAGGCTTGAATTTATTAAAGGCAAAAAAACAAAAATAAAACCCAAAGCAGACTGAGTGTTAAAAGCTTCTATGAAAACCTCAGTCAGATATTTTTTCTTTGTTAAGAGGATTAGTATCTTCCTTAATTTTTTTAAGAAAAAGAGAGTGAGAAAAAGAGAGAAACAGTTTTATTTTTTTACATCTGGTTGTAGTTTTCCCAACAGACACCTAGTTGTGTACGTGGTGCTGGGGCATAAACTCAGGTCCTCAAGCATGCCAGGCAAGTGCTCTATCACTGAGCCACCACACCAGCATCTTCCCTAATTTTAAAGGAAAAGAAGTATTTCCTTCACTCCCCCACCTTCATGGAATATGTCACTCAGAACTGTTTTAACTGTACCAGGCTTCTTTTGTCCTTTGCCTTCCCACCAAAATCACACTCTTTCACGTTCATTAGCTAATCTATTGTGGTTGCCTCCAAATATATCTTTTCTCTCTCTAGCATCCCTTGCCTGTCCATTCATCACAAAGCTTCCAGGACAAACTCCTAGAGCACAACTTTACTGGGGATGACACCCTGCTCCAAACCTGACAGTGGTTCTCCAACTCATAGACCATCATCCAAACTCCTCAGCAAGGCATTCAAAGTCCTCCAGTTCTGATCCAACCCAATTTCTCTTAACTCGTTAGTCCTGCTACTCATAAATAGTTTACTTAGATCTAACATGACTTCTTTTGGGCCACAAAATAAATATTTCTTTCTGCCTTCTTTCTCATTTGCATCTCCATTTGTTGGAAATGCAAATTTCGAATTTGCTGAAAATTTCAAAATCTACTTTCCATGAAGTTTCCCAATTCCCTTAATTTGGAAATCATTTCCCTTTTGCAGGGGCTCATAAACCACTCTAGGGCTTTCCTACAGCACAAATGTCAGTGTGCCTTTTAATAGAGACAAGCCTCACCACCCTTTTAAGATCCAGTAAAATTATAGCCTTCTTAAAGATGAGAACTTTTATTATCTATTTTTATCTCTCCTTAGAACCCACATTGTCCCTAGAAAGGCTCAAGAAATAATTGTGGCATTGAATTTAAAAACCACAATTAAAAGATTTTTGAAAATGACGAAGGAAGCTCTTTACCTCTTCATTGACTCTACACCGACCCCAGATGGAAAATATTCCGGACCAACATCAATCACTACTGTTACCTGGAAACACTTTCAAAAGCAGGGTCTTCAAAAATGAAAGGCAGTGGTGGGAAATCTTAAGAGTGTGGAAAGTGATGGACTTGGCTTCCATCAGATCCATTAAATAACCCAGAGACATAAATTTGAACCTGAAGGGTTATAATACAGAGACATTTGATGTGGGTGGAGCTAAGGAGCTATAGGACTTAAGAAAGTGTAACCTAAGGAAAGTAATGTTCCAAAAACAATGTTCTGAAAAATGAATACAAAATGGGCTAAAATGAAGAGTTGAGATGCAGAAAGCATAACTACAAGCTTGATAGGATCCCAGGTAAAGAGGACTTGGAAAAGATCTAACCAGCAGAAAAAAGCAAAGGCAAAGTTGAGACCAAAAAAAAAAAAAAGATAAAATTTAAAGTATAAAATGAAGGATTTAGGTAAGCTACCAAGAAAGGGAGAAAATCAAGCATTCTAGCAAAGAATTCTGTTCTGTCATAAATGAGTCATCTTTACCAGTATAAGATTTGTCATATGTCAGGGCTGGAGCAGTTAATGGTGCTTGCCTGGCATGCACAAGGACAGGTTCGAGCCCCAGCACCACATACACAATGAAGTGTAGGAGCAACTAAAGCTACATGAAAAACTAAACTAAAATTGAATCTCTCTCTCTCATACTGTCCTTCTCTCTCTTTAAAAAAAAAAATTGTCATATGTCACCTCCAATAAAACTGGATTTAGATACATTTTTTTCCATGCTTCTATTGAGCAAGTTGGGGGCAAGGATCTGTTCTCTTTTTCATCCCATTTAGCCTGGGGTCACAAGAGAGCAAGGACTAGTTGTATCCACCTTTGTCACCCAGGTGACAAATAGTAACAATGCAAGGCAAATAGTAAGCCAAAGAAGAAAATGTTGTAGAACTGAACTGATGGTAATTTATTACAAGTTAGACGATGGATTGAACTTGCACATGAAATTAAATACCACACTGGGGAAGCAGCTAATACACGCAGGCGAGAGTGTAGGACAAGACTCCAGAAGAGAGCAGCAATACTTCTGATCACCAGGTCACTGCTACAGTGGAACCTCTTTAAGGGCAGGATTGCAACTATTGTGAGCATCCCTCAACACCCTGCACAGTGAAGAGCATGCAGTGAGTGGATGCTTAAGCAGAATTATTATTTTTCTACCTTTTAAAGCACAAGCAATACTAGTTTATTCTCTCACCTCTCCTATTTTCTCATAAGATACTTAAGTATTAAGATAGAGTTTAGGGTGTCCTGCTTCCAGGTACCCCTCCACTTTGCGGAGTCTCTGCTCTTCTTCCTACATAAATGCTACTCCTTTTACTCCTCAAAAAAAAAAAAAAAAAAAGATAGAGTTCAACGGGCTGAGCAGTGGCTCAGCATTTACATCGCTTGCCTGGCATGTGTGAGGACCAGAGTTCAAACCCAGCACCACGTACACAACTAAGCGTTGGAGCAATGAAAACCAGATGAAAAACGAAATAAACTTGATTCTCTCTCCCTCTCTCTCTTTAAAAAACAGGAGTCCAACATTCTCAAAATCATTTAAGATTTTCCTCAGCTCATAAACATTCTTTTTTGTACAAAGTATATAGATAGGATGTTATTGAACTCATTCTAGAATTTACTAGAGGAAAAATATGATTGAGGTGTTTCTTAAATATGACTTAAAAGAAAGGAAGAAGCCTTAGGCTATAGCTTATTCTACTCATTAAAATCTTTCTGACAGTACAAAGCTAAAAATACAATTTGATTATAAAGATGCATCTCTACCTCAGTGATTAATTTCTTTAATCTTTCAGTCATCATGATTTCTGTACATGTCCTATAGATCAATTTTATGGATTCTCCTAAAACCAACTCACGTACTTGGGAGTCATATTCTGTACTACAATATATAATCTATTAATCTTGTCCAGGGCTTGGAAAACATTTTCTGTAAAAGACCAGATAAGTAATTATTTTCATCTTTGCAGGGCAACATGATCTCTGTCATAACTGCTCAGCTCTGCTTTAGAATGAAAGTAGCCCTAGACAGTTGAAAGTAGCCCTAGACAGTATGTAAGCAAGTGAAATGGCCATATTCCAATTTAAAAAAAAAGTGAAGACAGGCAGCAAGCCAGATTCGTCCCATAACCATAATTTCACAAACCCTGCTCTAGTCTGTTGCTTTTATATCACACAAATTTTTAAATAAAGTTAAAAGTACCAACAAAACCACATATTGTTACTTATATTTACTAGTTAACATTTAACTATATTTACTTCATCAATTTTATTGCTGAATCACCATAAAGAAAATTTCTGTCATGAAATTTCATTCCTACATAACTAAACACATATACAAAATTAAAGACATAATACTATATAACCAAATAAAATCCACAATAATTCTCTAAGTGTTTATATTAAAATTTCCCCAAATATCCCAAAATTGCTTTACAGCTGTTTTGTTCAAACTGAGAATCCAATTAAGAATCAAAAATTGCATTTGTTATATATAAAAAGAAATGTCTCCTTTCATTTAAAATAGCAGCCCCCATCTTCTGGACTTTTTGTGTGTCACAAGACTTATTAAGGATTAATCTAATTTTAAGCAATACGAACAAGACTTGGAAACAATATACCTCATAGGAACATAACTCTAGAAGCAAAAGCAATTTTTTGTTTTGTATTATCCTCAATATATTTACTTCAATATCTTCTTTGTTTTTAAGATTTATTTTTATCTCTTGTATTTTTTAAAACAATTTATAAAAGGGCTGACTAGGGTAATATTTGTGCATACATGAAACCAGAGTCTCATGTAGGAGATAAGAGCATATTCCAAAGCATTTCTCTGATATGTGACTCCACACTATGGGCACTGTGTATATGACAGTGGACAGAACGGTTACCAGAACTAGTTTTAAGAAATTCCAAGCCAGACCAAGCATGGTGGCTCACATCTATAATCCCTGGCAACTTGGGAGGCTGAGAAAGGAGGATCACAAGTTTAAAGCCAGCCTCAGTAATTTAGCAAGACCCTAAGCAACTTAGCAAAATGCTGTCTAAAACACACATACACACAACTGGAGATGTGGCTCAGTGACTGAGCACCCGTGAGTTCAATCCCTAATACCAAAAAAAAGAAAAAGAAAAAGAAATTCTAAATCAGTGAAATCTACAGTCTTTAAATATGCTATTTTCATCTTTAAAGAAAGTATTATAGTATCCCAAGCTATGAATAAATGCAGAAACGCAGACACTTGAGTTGGAAGATATTCCAGAGTCTACATTGCCTTACCAAAGAGAGGAAAATCCTTTTCCCAGAATTTTTATTTCTGTGGGAAACTTTGTCAGGGAAATTCCAACAGAAAAATCACCCCAATTTTCATAAAATTTCCATGAAATGAGAATGGTTGGTACACATGGGGAGATATGGGGAGATACATGTACTAGTCAATGTTGAGAGAACAAACGGGGTGTGTTTTCATTGAGACCAGAGAGAAGCAGCAACTGTGCAGTACAGTTATGCCACAGTGGTATGTGAAGTCACAGATAAGGTGACTGCAGGATAAAACTGAGAAAACGTGAATTTGGAAATGAGAAGGGTTTGTATTGCCCATGTTCTAACTCACTGTCATTAAGTCACTGGAATTACGAAAGAGAATCAATAAAGACAGAGGAGAAGGGATTGAACACAACTGAGATAATGAGATCACCTATAGGAAAGAGAATTAGATGTGTTAACTAGAAATTGAAACAAAGGTAGAATTCCCCCAAGTTGAGAAAAGAAACAGAGACTATTTAACTAACGAGAGTTAAGTTTTCAAAAGTCAGATATAGTTAAGGCTTGGAGTAAGATAGAAGATGATAAAATGTCCATTTGGGTAACCAGTAGCCACATGATTAAATTTAAATTGACATAAATAAAGTTCAATATTAGGTTCTCCCAAAAAATAGCCATTTTTCAGATGATCAATAGTTACAGGGGCTGGAGTGGTGGCTCGGCAGTTTCGGCGCTTGCCTGGCAAGCACGAGGACCCGGGTTCAAACCCCAGCACCACGTACACAACTGAGTCTTGGAGCAACTAAAGCCATGTGAAAACCTAAATAAAGTTGCTTCTCTCTTTCTCTGTCTCTCACTGTCCCTCTCTCTTAAAAAAAAATTTGTTACATATAGCAAGTGGCTACCATATTGGACAGCAGAGTGAGAGAGAACATTTCCACTTGGCAGAAAGTTTCATTGGACAGCACTGCTCTAATGTGTAACAAAGAGAAAAGACACCATGCTTAAAGTCTTCAGCTCTCATGTGATCATCAAGACTGTCCAGCTTTGGGTTCTCCCATATCCCCTCTGCAGTCTGCCGGAGAGGTTGCTGCCCTGAAAATCCTCTAGGTGGTTGGAATTATTGGATGAAGGTATTGAGTTAGGGGTGGAGCCAGAGTTGGGTTTAGGGAAGGGTAATTCAATGAATGAAAAGGGCCCAGGCATGCCCTGGCATCATGCCCAGAATTCAAGATGGATAATGCATTCAGTGTCACTGGAAGCTGTACAAGAGTTGGTCCTCTGGTCTTTAAGGTTCAGTGAGTCTTCTGGCATTCACAACCAGACAATCCTACCACTAACACATTGCTTAGACTTAAATCATTGTTCAACATTCACATTCTGTTTTACTTGACTAACAAGAAATTTGGCGTACCTGTCTCTTTTTTATTTCATTTTATTTGCATCAACCCATTCTTGTCATAAGCATTTTTATTCATTGCAAGTAAACATAGGCAGCCTTTCTCCATCCCTCTGTGCTCTCTAATGAATCACATAAAATTTCAAAACACTGCCAAGTAAATTTGCCACACATCTGTAGTGAAATGACAGCATTCTGTAGACTGACCCTCACAGATATTCTTCCTTTCTGGGATATTTTTAGCACTTTTTGACCATAATTGACATCTTAGGTAAGTCCCAGACATTTCAAAATCTGAAGACAACCAGCATCTATAGATTTCCTGCCACTCACAGTATTTATTCTAGACATTGTCAACTAAAGAGAACATATCACAAGAGTGTATCCTGGTGGTGCCCTGTGACGGTCACTATTCATGTTCAAAACCCTCAGGACTGCACTCAGTTTTCCACCTGCATGTGTGGGCAGCCATTTACCTATGTTCTAATTGGCTCACCATGCGGATTGTTGGCTCTGTGCTTGGGAATCCTCACTGACTTTTAACCCACCTCACCTGATGAACAGCTCTTCTGTGCTTCCATTAGCATTTCAGGCACTGAAACTTCCCTTTAAAAAAAATATCAATAGGATTTTAATTGGTGGTTTTATCATTTGCTTTGAATCTAGCGTATTGATATTTTAAATTTTGTTTCACTGTTTGAAAGAGGACAGAATCTAAAAGGAAGAAAAGTAATTGGCAAGAGAAAAATATTCATTTAGAGAGAAAATGGAGGCTTCTCTAGACTTAGGCTGGTCACATACAAAGAATTGTAATTTACGTAGGGGACCTAATAATTGTAAGCACCATAATATAATTGTAAATTATCATAGTTTAGCTTATTTGGATCAATGCTTTAAAAAAAAAACAACTTTACTCTAAACATGGGCAAATTTTCTGTCTCTTAAAAAAACTTAGAAAATAACTGCATCTCACCTAACATCTACTGAAATGGAAAGCTTATAATTTTCTACCCTGACCTGAGGGTTTGGCTCTAAACAGGGGCTGGAGAGTGCTCAGAAGAATATGAGCAGCCAAGCTGTACCTGCCTTTTTAATATGGGAAGATGCTGAGCAACCCATAGATAAATTCTAAGATGGGAAGGGAAGCCCCTATCAATTACACAATTCTCCATAGTTTTGGTCTCTAAGTGCCCATCACGGAAAACCTTCAGTAGGGAAGTGAATATTCCTTGCCACACAGAGAGCTGCTCTTCAGCTGGAAAAAGGGTGTGTCCTTAAGCTTTTACCTGGGAGCAATGATGATCTTGTCAAGCATTTCAGTGAGACCAGCCCAAGTTTTTAGGGTGGGGATCTGGACTGGTTATACGTACCTGCGGTCCTTCTCCCAGAGGAAGGCAGAAACACCTCAAAGCCTGCAAGTACGAACATCTACTGAAGAAATTATTTTAATCAGACACCAGCTGAGTGGGAGAAGGAAAAAGAACAGGGAAGAACAAACAAAACTCGCTTGGTCTTGGATGTAAGGCAACCCGGCAGCAGCAATGGATTGGCACTCCCTCAGAACAGCTGCAGTACTGTTCCTTTTCCTGGTAAGTGGAATCGACTCAAAAGCCCCTAATAATCATCCTCGTCCTAAGCAAGTGAAAACTTTTTAGAAAATGTTATTTGGTGGTGCTTCGAACCTAAACCCATTAAAAGTTTATGTTAATGACTAGATGATTTTTATGAACTAGATTTTTAAATAGGCTTTCTCTCTTTAATTGAAGACTCCAGATCATATTAATACATCCATAGTGTCCATTCATCATATCCATCACTGACATTGAAGTCATGGGTAAGATATGCTGGGAAAATATTGAACTTGGGGAAATTCTTATCACTCCTTAATGTCATTGTACAAATTCTCGTTCTCAGGTGAGCTTTTAAACTGAGTATCACAGGTGTGTCCTGACTTCCAACCTAAACATTTTCTCATTCTTTTGGTATCTTTGGGGGCAGAATCACTGTAATATTTAAAACATAAAACAGGATACATACAAACTTAAACCATAACAGTCAGCCTGTGGTGGGCCTCACAGATTCATCCACCTGTATGTCATAAGGATTCATACTACAAATGTCAAAAGCTCACGCTACTTACTATGATTTGATTTAAAACATTTTAATTTCAAAAAATTGTCAGTGTAGGAGATTTATAAATAACACAGTAGATGAAGGAATGGCTGTAATTAAGTAAGTATAATTATTACTATACTTGTTCTTACTACTGAAGTCAGTAATGACTGATATAAACTTGTATACATTTGATAGATGATTTCATGCAATGATTTATCATTGCACTTTTTTATGTGTTATTAATTTTCTCTTATGGAAAAATTCCTTTCTTCTAGCCTCACTACAAATGTTTGCCTTTAAAGAAAAAAATCTACATAAATGGTTTATATTTTTCTCTGCACAAAGTTATAAATGAAAACCCATGTAGCAACACATTTGGTACTACGGGCAACACGAATACCTTATGTCGATTTCACTTTGCATAACAATTTTAAAAGTCGTAGTCTCCCTCACAGTAAGGTTAATGCAACCCCAAAAGGCTAGTGCCAAGTAAATCACCCTCCAGCTTTGGCAGAATGTGGTGCATATGTGTTTCTACATGCTTAATATTTGAACCGGAATGTTGAATTTTTATAATAACAAGTTAAATCTTTGATTCAAAATATACTGGCTAGTTTAAATTCCATTTATAATGAAGAGAGGTCATTAGGTTACAAATGAGCATCAGCAAGCTGCTAAATTTTGTTCTAACCTGCACTTCAAACATCACTCCTATCCCATAGAACTTTTAACGGATTTTCAGCTTCAGTTGATATCATAACTTGAGATATGGCCATGATCAATACGCATTATCCACTATGTCACCTGGCGATAGGAGCATTTGTGTATTGTCAAGTACTTTAATTTTTAATTTCACATAATTTTTTCACATAAATTTGAGGTTTATTGCATAGTTTCAATTGATTAAAACTTTTCAAATACTTATGTACTTTCATTGAGTCTATGAGATTTGTCTATTTGTTGATTTATATGATTATTTCTAATTAATTTCATCCTATAAAATTCCTTTAAGCAGCTTCCTCCTAATTAATCATACTTCAATAAAATGTATCATTTTATTAAAATCGTGTTTCCTCATTGAACTTTCTTTCTTTGGAGAGAAGTTTCTGAGCATTTATACTTTAATTTTTGAGCTTGGATAGCTTTTATGTTTGCAAATTGATTTGGAAGAGTAGGAAATATTTGGCCACTTTGGAATCAGTCACAAGTTTCTCCTATGTCTTGTGAAAAATGTTTCATAAAAATCTCGTATTATAATAAGCTTTTATAGCTTGTTTTTCGTGTTGACATCATAATATTGTTTGTACAACATTTCACTTGATAAGGCTTTGAAGATCATAATTTATTTTTACTGTCAACTTTACCAGATTGGTTTGGTATCTATTGTTAGGAATCAATAATTTGTTTTTTGCTTTAAAAATATTTTTTTTCTCTAAAGATAACCACCACTGTAGCAAACTCTTTCAATATCCTCTCTTGTAGCCTCACTACAAATATTTGCCTTTAAAGAAAAAAATCTACATAAATCTTTTATACTTTTCTCTGCACAAAGTTATAAATGAAAATGCATGTAGCAATATAGTTGAGCAATTGTGGAGATATTTAAGACATTTAAACAGAGAGTTTCTGTAACACAAAGTCATTTGAGATCCGGGCAACTGACCACAGCATACTGTGCAGTTGGTTCAATATATGTGAAAGTTTTAGACCTTGTTCAAATTAGTGGGTTGGGTCAGAGAGAGTAAAGCAGGGGTGCTACTCTCAAAGTGACCAAGTTTGCTTCAAGAATGTTTCATTATTCAGTTAAGTCTTCCGCATAGAATAGCCCAAACCTGCTGTATCACTGCAAGTGAAAAATATTAACTGTTTTGCACTGATTTTTTTTCTCTTCTCTCCCTCCCTCTCTCTCTTCTTTCCTCCATGAAATTAGTGTATGGAGTACAGGAAAGAGTTAGAATGTACATTCTTTTGGCAACAGAACGGTGTTACCTATGCACCAAATATAAGACATCTGTCGAGGCACAGTGGAATACTCTTGTAATCCCCAGGAGTCAGGAGGATGAGGAATGAAGATCACAAGTTTGAGGTCAGCCTGCCTGGGCCACATAGCAAAACTCTGTCTCAAAATTGAAAAAATAAAATAAAAAGAGCTGGGGATGTAACTCAGTGGTAGAGTTCCCCTGGGTTCAATCCCCAGTATGGGGGAGAGGAGGGAGAAGAAAGAAAGAAACAAAGAAAGCAAGAAAGGGAGGGAAGGAAGGAAATCTGTGTGATTGCACAGGCTAAAATACACTTAAATAATATTAATTTCATTACTTGGTTCCTCAACTGATTTGAACCAGGTATCTTAAGTTCCCCTAACCATGTTCATTGTCACATAAAGCAAGAGAGCACTAACAAACTAGTACAGACCAGACAAGCCAAAGAGAGGATCTCCTTTTTAAGCACATGCTATAGTTATATTCATTGTAGAGATTAGTATTTCAGTAAAATATTTTACAGAAAATGGAAGCAGTAGTTCTGTTCATCTATTCAGTGAAACTCATAAACCATATTTAATCATAATCATTTCCATTAGTATGGTGCTGGCAAAAATTTTATTATTTCAATGCAGATTGAGGATCAGCATCTTCTTTCACCTTTAAACAGGGAGTGCCAGCGTATCACCCCTCAATGAGCTTGAGCTGCCACAGAGTAAACATTTTGCCATCTTAGTAATTGGAAAACCTAAAGCATCAGGAATGCTCTTTGAATAAATCTGAAGACTTGGTCCTCAGGGATAAGATTCACATTTTTGAAGAGTCTCATGATTAAAAAAAAAAAAAAGACACTTTTGTCTATATCCAGAGCACTTAATTTCTGATAGCTCTCCACTGTTTGCATCAAGGACCTGTTGCTGAGTCCCAATAGGCACTGCCAGAAGTGTAGGCAGGAAGCCTGCTCTGCTGGTCCTAGGACGCTCCGCCCTCAACTGAGGCAACGCCCTTTGGAAGTGCTGGGTCCTGCCACTCTTGTTGGTTACGCTTGGCAAGCAACTTCTTTTAATGCACTTGGACAGATCAAACTTTTTAAAACGCCATTGGCAGCTGATCCATGCTCTTAATTGGCCTCTGAGAACAGAGGGTACTCTTTTACCCTGCTGTAATGAGCAATTATATCTCAACCAATTCCTAGTTGCCTGCTGCTTAATAGACTACTTGACCGAGAGTAGTTTGAAGACAGACCTTGAATCAGTGAGCATCATTGCTCAATAGGTGCCTAATCACACAGAGCAGAAGGAATTTGGGATCGTTTTTATTCCTCTTCCCTCACACACCGCCCCCCAAAATCAAGGGATTAAATATGGAATTAATCATGTTGGATTTTCCTAATATTTTTATCATGTAGCATTGCAAATAGCATTCCAAAAGAAATGTCATTGTCCAGCATGCCTTCTAAATCTTACCATAATATTTTGAGGATTTAGGCCCTAAGTCTTATTGCAGACTAAGATCCACATAATACATATTCAATATATATTTGTCAAAGAAATAAACAAACTAATGAATAAATATTAGAAATCAATATTGAGGGGTTGTCAACCTCAGATTTATAACCTTTGTTGAAGTAGGGAAAAAGAAAGATGGAAGAGGACGCTTTAAAAAAAGACTCCGGGTGCACTGGTGCACGCCTGTAATCCCAGCAAGGCTGGAGGCTGAGACAAGAGGATCGCAAGTTCAAAGCTAGTTTCAGCAATTCAGTGAGGCCCTGAGCAACTTAGTGAGACCCAGTCTCAAAATTAAAAATAAAAAGGTCTAGGGGTGTGGCTCAGTGGTTAAGTGCCCCTGGGTTTAATCCTAGATACCCCCCCCCAAAAAAAGGAATTAAATGATATTTTTCTTTGCTTCAAATTCATTCTTGTGACATACATAACAGTTAAATATATTAGGATTTTATGCTTAATAATTTGATGCTAAAAATTATTAAATGCAAGAGATTACTTTCTCAGGTCTATTTTCATCATATGCAAAGTATAAACTTCAACATAAAAAACTGCTGAAACTAACTGCAATTAGGGGATCATTAAAATTACCATGCAGTTTGCATCCTGTGGCTTTTTGAAATAAATGAATGAATGGATTGGCTGCTGAAACAAAGACGAAGGGAGGAACTCACTGAGGATGTATGTTAGGTGGATTACTCACACTTTCACAGAATTTTAGGATTGCAAGAGGCTTTAGTCTCGTATACAGATGAGGAAATTGAGCCGCAGATTGGCTAAATAATTACTCAGTGGGCAAGAGGAAGACACTTAAGGATTGTCCCGTGTCCTCATTGAGTGAACTTCCACCACAGGCTCCTTAACTCGGATTCCAAAATTATATCCACCCAAGCTAGTCCCCTGTCAGAAAACAACCTCACCTTTATTCTAGGGACAAGGTCAGAGCAATATCCCTCAACTTATTTTGCATAATCAATTTATAGTCTCCATCCTTCCTCTCTTTATCCTCTTTACCTTTTCTGCTCCCTCCATCACAACACCTCTATTCAACTTCTTCTTTTAGAATTTCTTTTCTTTCAAATCAAAATCTCTTCTCCCTCAACTTTCAAAAAATCCACAGATCTCCCTGCCTGCCTCCGCTAAAAAAAAATTCTCTTGATTCCTAGATCTAATCCTGTCCATTTGTCTTGTTTCCTTTTTCCAATTTCTTGAAAAAGTGACCATCTTTGCGTCCTCCTCAAAAGATTAGGGAATAAAGGGATTCTCCTCTTTATTCCCTAATGTTTTTCAGTTGGTCAAATGCATATTCCAGCTACATGAAGACGTTCTCCTGAAGATCACCAGAAACCTCAGTACTTCCCCTGCATTCACCGAGTTCACCTTTTTAAAAATATCATCTGACCCTCATTCACACAGTCTCTCTTTCAATTTCTCCTTCCCTTGTCGTCTGTTTAAATGAATTCTATTTCCTCCTATTTCTTTGCCACTCTTTCTCGGCTTTTTTATTTCTTGTTTGTTATACTTGTTTCCAGTTATATAAACCTTGCAATTCCCTTGCTGTCCTCTTAGCCACAGGCAATTTCTGCTGCACCGTCTGCTTTAAGAATTTCAGCTTCTCCCATGATTTCAACTGTCCTGCCTGAGCACGGGTCCTTCAAATCTAGGTATCCAAGCTGAGCTTTTATTCAAAGTGCAGATGCATACTTTGAATTCTTAAGCATCATTACCTGGACATCTCTCTGGCATCTCAATGTATTCTAGTCTGCTAAATTCTGCTGCTGCCTTGTTCCAGGTTCACTTTTTAAATTCACCATCCTCTGAGATTCCTCCCTCTCTTGATTACCCCATCCCATCTGTTCTCAAGCTCTGTCAGTTCCACCTAATATCACTCCCCTGGTCTTTCCCTGCCAGTTCCCATTGCCTCTGCTCCAGTTGAGCTTCTCACCTCTAATCAGACTTGAAGATTCTCAAATGCTCCCTCCCACTCATCCTGTGATTGCTGCCTCTTCCCATCACTCCTGCCGACGAGTGTCCAAATCATCTTTTAAACCCTCAATTTTTATCATTCTTTTCTCATGATCAAAATACTTAACTTTTCTAATGAACACAGCAATGTGCTATTAGAACTGGAAAGGTATTTATAAGTAAGTTGGTCTGCCTATTTTACAAAAGCTCAGATAATTTAGAAAATGCATTGAGGGTTTTCTGACTCTACCCAGTGATAGTTTTTTTTTAATGTCATTATCTTTCCTTTGACAGTCCGAGCATGACTTTCTATCTGAGTTTATTCTAGACTCTAAGCAAAAGAAAATACGCTTAGTCAACTCACCACATTTTTAAGCGCACTTGGCAGTTTTTTAATTACCCATCCAATTGAGAGTCTGACACGATGGTGAAACCTGCTTGGTCTTCTGCCTAAGTTGCCTCTCGTGGGAAAAAGAATGACCCAGCTTCGTGAAGTTTGAAAGGCCTCTTAGTCATTGGGCACAGCAATCCAAAACAAACAGCAGGCGGGACACCTCTCTGCGGGAAGGGAATCGCAGTAACAGAGAGCAGATGCATCTACAGCTCTGTAGCTGCGAAGAAACAACTTCCAACCCAACAAATGAGAGATCTCACATCTCCATCCCACTAAGAGCAAAGAGGGAGACCTGCTCCATTTTCACAAACATCCTTTCAGCTCTGCACGCAAAAGTGACTCTGCAGATACCATCTCAGCTACCTGTGCTGAACATTTAGGCCACCGAATTTCCTTTTTTCCCTTTTATTACTGTTTTCCTTATTACTATTACATATAAACATTACTGATTATAAGGATAAGAAATCAGAATGCGTTTAAAAGAAAGTAGAGAGAGAAAGAATCAATTTTATTTATTTTTTTCACCTGGTTTTTGTTTCTCCAACACTTCGTTGTGTACATGGTGCTGGGTTCGAATGTGAGTCCTCGCACATGCCAGGCAAGCACTGCAACCACTGAGCCACTGCTCCAGTCAAAACTCGGAAACTTCTGAGTTCTCAAAGATGTCATGTCAATTCTGTGTAGGGAACAGGTTATCTATCACTGAAATGTATTGGATTGTGTTGAGCCACAGTTAATATCCAAGCCTCAATTTCCTCTTCTGTAAAATGAAGATAATACTGATAGTGTCTATGCAGATTTGTTGTGACGATTAAAATGCATAGCAAGGGGATGGGCAGAGGGAGAAGAGGAGGGAAAGAAAAATTCCTGGGAAATGAGATTGATCAAATTATGTTATGTGCATATACAAATATGGCATAATGAATCCCACTGTTATAATTATAATGCAACAATAAAAATAAAATAAAATGCAAAAAAGATTCCCATTAGCTTTGATGTCAATTCCCTCCCAAAAGATTAAATGTATAGATCCTTCTAAACACATTGCCTAGTACTTAGTTATCATTCAATGAATTGCAACAGTGATAATTACAATTAACATTATATTGTTATATCATGGATAAATAATCCTCTCTTTGCATTACTCATGGTAACTGTTAATATATGTTTTCCTGAATTATCAGTCATGACAATTTTTAAAAATCAGTACTTGGAGACTGAAATTTTATGTTTTAACAATGAAGTTGAAACCAACTATAAACAAATACTTTACTATATTTAAAAATTACACCAGGAGTAGTGGCATAAACCTGAAATCCCAGCAACTCAGAAGGGTGGAGCAGGAGGCTTGCAAGTTAAAAGCCAGCCTCAGCAACTTAGTGAGACCCTAATCAAATTAGCAAGAACCTATCACAAAATAAAAAATGAAAAGGGGCTGGGGATATGACTCAGTGGTTAAGCACCCCCAGGTTCAATGCAGGGTACCAAAAATAAAATAAAATAATATTATTAGTATTTTTTAAATGCAACCTATAATTTTCTTATATTAATGATGCAGATAACATCAGATTCTGATAACTATTTTCGTTGTTTGCAGTTCTGAAATACTCAGATGTTGAATATCTCTTATTTAGGACGAAAGTAAAAACTAAGGATGCATACCATCTTTATTTGATTTTAATTGCAATCTAAACCCTAATAAATGCAAAATAGCTTTCAAATTCATACTTAGACATATTTAAATAAGCATATGGACACATTTAACTTGATAAATAAAAGTCTCATATTTAAAAAAAAAAACTTAGGTTTTAGAGGAAAAGAATTTAAATTAGCTCACATTTCACTATTTATCTCGTGTAAAGATCAAGACCAGAGCTTAAAACAGGCAGCTCTGCTTAAGGACACTTGTTGACCAGGAAAAGAGGCTAATGGACCTTGCACATCCAGCAATTTATACACTTGCATTTTCTTCTCTTGACACAGAGGATGCATTTATACAATCCATTTCCGTTTTAGTGATAATGGTAAAACATCAGATATGAACTAATTTTCAAGTTTAGGAAATTATTTGCTTTTATTTCAGAACTTTTTGTTTTCATTTTTCAAAGCAGGCAGAAAGTAATCATCTTAAAATGTCCAATAAGACTAGAAAGTCTTCCATCTAAAACTGGAATGTGAAGGAGCAAGTACTCTGAAGCTTTCTAGACATCTGCGATTCTCATCCCTCCTTCATTCTGAACTCCTGTTTTTCTGTTTCCGTTTGTAGCATGTCAGGTCTTGCAACCACAGCCTCAACTTTCAGTATCAGGACTTACTGCTGACTATCACTGCATAGCATCAGTCTCTCCTCTACAGGAACAGGATTTACTAAGAAATCCTGATTTTCCAGCGCTCGTTCCTCCGGAGATCTAACTTCAAATACGCTACCCATGTGATTACCGGTATCTGCATAGCTAAGAATGAAAAAAAAATTTTTTCTTAATTTTTTAAGTAATAAAGAGGAAAGCCAACCAAAAAGTAAAAAAAAGAAAGAAGTCTTAGGATTCTTATCAGACCCAAGAGCCAAGCAAGACCATCTGCTATTTAGACTGATGAATAATTCTAATAATTCAAAAGACTATGTTTGATTTTTTAAATGATGGATAACATGATTGTAAAACATTCAATTAAAAATTGACTATTGTAATTATCTTATTTTTTATAGGTTGTGGCGGAAGTTAACAGTGAATTTCACATCCAGGTAATTTACAGCAAATCCATTGAAAATTTTTTAATTTAAAAAAAAGAAAATATTTTAGAGTAATAATTTTTTTAAAAATTAATTCTAATATGTAAAGTTATTGAAAGCCAGATATGGTGGTATACACCTATAATCCCAGTGACCTGGGAGGCTAAGGCAGGAGGATCTCAAGTTCAAGGCCAGCCTCAGCAACTTAGCGAAGCCCTGTCTCAAAATAAATAATATGAAAAATTTTTAAGAAGTTAATGTAATACTGAAGTTAATAGACTGCCAATATTAGCAATTATCCTAATTAAATATTCTCTTTTTGATACTATAATTACCCTCTCCTTCAAAATCTCCAGTGAAATATGAATTATAAATAATGGAAGTATTTATTACCTTGTCCTCCCTATTCAAGGTTAGAGATTATAACACTAAAAACGGCACCATCAAGTGGCATTCCATGAGAAGGCAAAAGCGTGAATGGATCAAGTTTGCTGCAGCCTGCCGTGAAGGTGAAGACAACTCTAAGAGGAACCCCATTGCCAAGGTGAGTCGTCCCTGAAACTAAAATTGAAAATCAAAACGGATGGAGTTCCAGTTTTCAAAAGAAGTTGTCTTTTAAACGTGTTGTGAGCCATCTCACTAAGAAGTTATAAAATAGAACTACAATCATTTAAATTATGAAAACTGAAGTTTTTAAACAGATTAAGAAATTTGGGTACTCAGACGAACGGTTAAGCACTGACTCACCTTGATGGCAAAATTAATACCCATGAGTGTGTGCTGCCCAGAATGCTAAATGCAAAAAATGCACCAATTTGAAGAATGGATTCATCACACTCAGAAGACCACTTATCATGTGCTTTTTCTGCTTCACAATCTGTTAGAGTTGAATTCCCATTTCGGTGCTTATTTATGAACATCCACAAGGTGACTTTCATGCTATTTTTTGTTTGTTGGCTTGGTTGGTTGGTTGGTTGGTTGTTTTGGTTTGGATTTGGTACCAAGAATTGAACCCAGCCATGCTTAATGACTGAGCTGCACCCCCAACCCCCTTTTTTTTTTCATTTTGATACAGGATCTCGATAAATTACTTGACCTCATTAAGTTTCTGAGGCTGGCCTTTAAACTTGTGATCCTCTTGCCTCAGCCTCCAAGCCTCTAGGATTACAGATGTTCACCACTATACACACATACATACCCATACTCAGAAACATATTTCAACACACAAATTCAAACACACACACACACACACACAGATATATGAGTTTGCACACAGATACAAAATATACACACCCATTCACACTGTGTTGTCTACAGTCATACCACATGATTTGTGTTCGGTCATACAATAGTTTATTTTGAAGAAAGAGCTCTGATTTCTATGATCATTCATTAGAGCAGCCACCTTTCTTTTCTGCTAATACATTCTCCCCACATACAGAATTAAAATTTTCAAATAGCACATTACCTTCACAAATGCACTTAAAACCTTCTTTTGAAACTAAATTTTTAAAATCTCTTTAATATCTGAAAATCAAAGTCACATAATCAGAACATCATTGAACTCCTAAAAGAACAAGGAGTTCCCGCCATCAGACCCAGGTTCGATCAGAGCTTGAAAATTGCCCATGCTCAAATTAGAAATGTTGAACGACTGGTGAGTACACAGACTTAGATTTATTAGGTTGACATTTTACTTTTTTGTGTCTTGTAGAAATAGAAATTGATTTTATTTTATTCCAGTTTTGGTTACCATTAAAAATGTTACACCTATTATAGTTATTATTGAATAATGGAATGATTATTACACTAAGTCAAAGAAAAAGCTCTATTTTCAACATGTCCCAAACAATGGCAGAGATAGCACATTCCACAATTCTCAAGAAAGATAGCTGTCACATATCAACTATAGAACTTCTCACTTGCTCCCTGTAATATTTTCACCTGCATGCTCTCTGCAGATTCATTCAGATTGTGCTGCCAACCAGCAAGTTACGTACCGCATCTCTGGAGTAGGAATTGATCAACCACCATTTGGAATCTTCATTATTAACCAAAAAACTGGTGAAATTAATATAACATCCATAGTCGATCGCGAGGTCACCCCTTTTTTTATTGTAAGTGGATTTCATGTAATGTATGTAGGGTGTGTCTGTGTGTGTGTGTGTGCATATTTGTGTATATATTCAGGTCTAAATTATTCTTGGAAAAATTTAAACTCAGATCCATGCTTGCCTTGATTTCAAGAGTTTCAGTATCAGGATTTTTTGGTTTCTATTAATTCATGAACCAATAGATAGATAAAAGAAAATTAAAAAGAAAGGAATATTTCACTTAAGTGTTAGCAAAAATGACAGTCTCTAATCAGTCACTGTGACAAACTAGAATATTTGTTTGAAGGAACAAATATCTAATTTCTACTCATTTTTAAAAGTTTCAGTTGAAAATGTTGGTTCCTTTCCATTCCAAATGTACTACTGTTCCAAAATGTCGTATGTGGGTATTTGCATCATTGTTATTTGCAATGTGCGTAAGTGAAATGTATGCTATTTCATATATGTGATAGATTTTGTATAAACATGCTGAAAGCTAATCATCAAGAAAAGCTGGTAGAATGGCTTGCTGATTTGCAGATTGTATGAGCTTCAAAATGCTACATTTTGGAACATGTCATTCAGCATAACCCAAATCCATTGTCCTGGGCTGTGATCATTCACGTTTAGCTCAGAATAAATCATTTCCTTATTACTTAAAAAAAATGTCTACTACGTTTCTTTAAATTTCCCACATGACTTCTTTATCATATGCTCAGCCCACACCGCCAATAACCTCTGTCCCTAATTGCAAACACAGTATCCACATCACTCCACTTCTTCCTTCGAAGAATCTCTGTGCACCTGCCAGCTCTCAGCTCCATCTCTTGAAATGCTCTTCCAAGAGCTCTCTCAATCATTACCTTCTCCTACAAAGTCAGAGTATTTTTGTTTTTCCATTATATATCTTATCATGTTGCCTTGTCTTAAAAAGAAGTTTGTGTTCACATTCACTTTCTCTTATTGATTATATATATGTAATTATTTGTGTTTATCTTCTAGTAGGATAATGATAGTAACAATATGTCTTCTGTATCTTTTAGTTGCCCATAGTGCCTAGTATAATGCCCCCTAAAAGTAAGAATTTAATAAGTATTGTCTTTCGCCATACAATTCTTCTTTTCACTTCTAGATCTATTGCCGGGCTCTAAATTCACTGGGCCAAGATTTGGAGAGGCCTCTTGAGCTCAGAGTCAGGGTTTTGGATATAAATGACAACCCTCCAGTGTTTTCCATGTCTACATTTGTAGGACAAATCGAAGAAAACTCCAATGCAAGTAAGTGCTCTCCTTTGTTAAAGTAAACAAGATCATATTGGCTGCCGGATCACTCTTAACGTCCAGGCAACCACGGGCTAAACGGGTGTCAAGGTAAACATGGTGAATATTAGAGAGGACCCGTGGAAAAGCATTCCAGACAGAAAGGCTTTCCCTTCAACTACAGAAGTTGCTCCAGCGTGTCTTTCACAAGCAGCAGCTCCAAAGCAATGAGGAGGCTTTGTCCGTGTGACTCATACACTTGCTCTGTAGATGATTCTTAACAAATTCCAAGAGTATTTTACACAGTAGTGGCAGAGGCATAGGGATGAAAATTTAGTCTCCCAGCCTGACTGTGTTGAAGGCCAACCTCACCCCTCCTAATCATGTTTCTTCTGAAGTTAGATATTTTTATTGAGACATAATACATCTTTATGGCACACATTATAGCAATTCAGTACATGTATACGATGTGTAATAATCAAATCAGGGTAGTAAACATTTCCATCGCTTCAACCAACAATTATTTTTCTTTCCTAGGAATTTCATATTCATCTTCTAGTCATTGTGAAGTATATCATAGATTGTTTTAGCCAACAGTTACCCTCTTGTGTTAAAGAAGAAGCAAAAGCGTTATTGAACTTCTTGGAGACAACTTTGTTAATGAAACAAGCCAGACACAGGACAATAACACTTGTTGTCATTCATTGGTGGAATTCAGGAGGCCCACCTGGTAGCAGAATGGAAGGAGTAGAAGGGAATAGTGATTGCTAGAGACTGGAGAGAGAAGAGGGGAGGGAGACAGAAAGTTTCCTTAACTGTTTGAAAGTCACTCATACAAATCAGTTCCACACTGTCTATTCTGAGGTCAAGAGCTTTTGTAAAACAAGCACTGTTTCCCCTTCTCATATGACTTAATAAAGTCATCCCTCAATGTCTTGGGGAAGATGGTTCCAGGACCCCTATAGATCCAAAATCCATGGATTCTCAAGTCCGTCATATAAAGGGCTAATATTTGTATTTAGCCTACATATCCTTCCATATACTTCAAATCATAGCTGGATGATTTGTAATACTTCATATGATGTGAAAACTACATAAATTTATGATATACCATATTGTTTAGAGAATGACAAGAAAACAGCATTTTTCACATGTTCAGTACAGATACAATATTTTTAGAGTATTTTCTATCCTTGATTGGTTAGACTGTGGCTGTGGAACCCACAAATATGGAGGGCAAACTGCATAAGTTCTGATTTTTACCCAAATCCTTGATTTTATGTAATTGAAATTAATTTTAAATTTAATCCTATGTGGCCCATTATGCATATTTTTAAAAATATATCTCCAGTGCTGGTAACAGGGGACACTGGAAAATCTGTTCCACTAAAGCACTTACCTGCAAGATCTTTGGCAACTTCCAGGAGCCATTGTCTCCTTGGGGATCACTGTGCAAGGCAGTGTTTAACCTCCAAATACATAAGGTATATAAGTACATGAGCTGTTTATCATGCCATTGAAGATTGCCCTAAACACATGAAAACAGATAAAGTTGCTCCTCTGAAGTCAAAACTTCAATTTACCATAAGTACTTTCAAACTTTAGTCTAATTTCTTATAAATTCCAAAAGTTCTCACATCTTACATTTTTTAATTTAAATATTGTATATATGCTTTGAACTTTAAAAAATGTCACTATAAAAAAATTCTCATTGTAAAGATTCACCCAATATAAAAAATTAAATGGAACTTGAAATATATTCTTTTTTCTCCTTAGTACCATTCTTCAGAGGCAAGCTTTAACATCAGTTACTAGGTACATATAATTTATAGTTATAAAGCATAAATAAACAATGTTTTGGATATATGTAGCATCCTTTTATATGCTAATCCATGTAATTTTATTTAGATATAGTTTGAACATATTTTCTTACCAGACTTTCTTTTCTGATTTTTTTAACTTTTAAAGTTGCATTCAGGGCTGGGATGTAGCTCAGTGGCAAAGCGCTTGCACAGCATTCGCAACGTCCTGGGTTCGGCCCCCAGTTCAAAAAAAAAAAAAAAGTTGCATTCAATTTCACATTATCTAGATAAATTAGATAGATACCATAAATAGCTAATTACTTATGAAAAACATTTTGATGACATTTGAATATTTTATTTAGTTTTTATTTTTAAGATGTACATAGCAGTTGAAATCACATACAGTAAACTTTATGTCAATAGTATTCAAGTTTTGCATACATACACTCATAAAACTGCGACCACAATCAAGATAATGAACTCAGATATTATCTCCTAAATATAACTATATACCTAATTCCTCTTTTTTGAATTTTTCAAATTTGTTCATCATAGTCTTACATATTGGAGGGAATTGTTGTTACATATTCATGCATATAAGGATATTGACATAGTGAGATAGTAAGCTATGGCCAATCCTAGACCAGGATCTACCCCGCTTCACCCATTTTTAAACTATGCTAAAATGAAGAGAGGGACAAAATGTCCTGCTGCTCTTGTAGGAAAACAATGTTGAAACAGCCTGGAAAGTAGAAAAGAATTCTAGATTATAATGCATACTTGCAGCTTTTCTTGGTCTCCAGTATCTTTCATCAAATGCCCTCATGAGATAAATAGAAAAGATAAAGTACAGGACAGGACTAAATTCATTGGTTATCCAGCACTTAGTGAAGATTGGCCCCAAGCAAAACAATAATAATATATATTTTTTAATAGTGAATATTCAAAATGAACTTCATTAGCTATTTAAATCTTGTATGACCTCATTAATGAGAATCTATCATCTATCATCTCCATTTACAGATGTGGAAACAAAGGACCAGATCATATAGTTACAAAGTGCTAAAGTTGGGGAAAAGTTGATCTGGTCTTAATATCATTTTAATTTATCTAAATAAAACATCCTAAAGAAGAAGACGAAATCATACTAGAATAAAAAAGGAATTCCAGGGCTGGAGTGGTGGCTCGGTAGTTGGAGGGCTTGACTGGCAACCACGAGGAGCAGGGTTCAAACCCCAGAACCACATACACAACTAAGTGTCAGAGAAACAAAGGCCAGATGAAAAAATAAAGTCGATTCTCTCTCCTCTCTCTCTCTCTCAAAAAAAAAAATGGAAATTCAAAATAATTCACTTGCTTTGTTTCCCAGCTTCAGAGAGTCTGAGCATCTAGTAAAATGTGATCTCTTATCAAGAGATGGGTACAGAAAGGAGCTAAGATATTGATATGTGGAAGGAGTAGGAAGGGGAATTAATAAGATGCATATTATTTGGATCAACTAACACGTTGTTGAAAATAGAACAAATTATACTGTAACAAAAATATAAATTGTCTTTTTGCAACCAATTTTCCTTCATTTCTAGATACGCTGGTGATGAGACTCAATGCTACCGATGCAGATGAACCAAATAATCTGAACTCAAAAATAGCCTTCAAGATCATAAGACAGGATCCATCTGATTCACCAATGTTTATCATCAACAGATATACAGGAGAAATTCGAACAATGAATAATTTTCTAGACAGAGAGGTAATTCTCTTTCTTTAAATGGGTTTTCAATCAAAGGAACTGATTCTAAAAATCAAGAGTACTTAGGAGAGAGAAAAAGAAAATAATGTTTTAAAAATTTAATTATATAACTATCTCACATCACAGTAATAAAAATATTTTAAATGAAAAAATATGGATTATTTAATGACATTTTATTCTAACATCTTTCATTTATTTAGTTGATTAGGATTTGCCTTAATTTAAGAAAACCATATTATAAAAACATAAATATTTGCAGAAGGTTGAGATAAAAGCTCCACTAAAAAATAATATGTGGGGGCTGGAGCTGTGGCTCAGCAGTTGCAGTGCTTGCCTTGCATGCACGAGTGCGCGGGTTCAAACCCCAGCACCCACATACACAAAAAAGTCTCAGAGTTATGAAGGCCACATGAAAAACTAAATAAAGTTGATTCTCTCTTTTAAAAAAATGTGTACTCTATAATGAAATAAGCATAAGAAACACTTGTTGTTATGTTCTGGTGAAGAAATTATTTATTTAACTTTTTCTCTCTTAAGCAACCCTGTAAGATTGCTTTAATATCAAAATAGTAAAGAGCTCTAAGAAAGGCGTGCCAGAAGTAAGGGAAATTGGCCATGAAGAGATCTCAAAATGACTTTAACAATGAATGCTTTAAAGTTATACCCCAAATTTTTAATAAAAGGCTCCATGGTCTTTACAAACATCTAAAAATGTAAGCACCATTGCATAGAACCAAGGATGGAAAAAACTCCATTGCCACAACTCTCCACCTCCCCGAAATAAAAACTGTTTGTCTCTCTTCATTTTTCTCACACATTCCAGGGCTAATTATTTAGAGTATGGAGTTTTCATGCCATAAACCTTTGGTAAACCTTGATCTCTCTCTTCTTGATCATTCTGGTCTATCTCATCCTTTATAATTTTTTCCCATCTACGGACCTATTACGATTAATAAGAAAAGATGCCTTAAAAAAAATGTTGCTTCTTTTTTAAAAAAAAAAAAGAGAGAGAGAGGGACAGTGAAAGAGAGAAACAACTTTATTTAGTTTTTCACATGGCCTTCGTGGCTCCAACACTTATCTGTGTATATGGTGCTGGAGTTTGAACCTGGGTCCTCGTGCTTGGCAGGCAAGCACCGAAACGGATGAGCCACCACTCCAGCCCCAAAATGTTGCTTCTTTTAAATGATGCTGAGGACAGGAGTGACAGCTTCCAGACTGATTCATGTGAGATCTGTGGACTTTTCAATATTCTGTGTTATTCTATGCTTTCAGTCTTCTTTTTTTTTTTTTTTAAGAGAGAGGGACAGTGAGAGAGGGGAGAGAGAAAGAGAAAATCAATTTTATTTAGTTTTTCATGTGGCTTTCATTGCTCCAACACTTTGTTGTGTATGTGGTGCTTGGGTTTGAACTCATGTACTTGCGCATGCCAGGCAAGTGCCTTAACCGCTGAGCTGCCACTCCAGCCGCTGAGTCATCTTTTAAAAAGAACTTTATATAAGACAGGTAAACACACTACGTCACGTGTGACGTTATTTGTAATGTGTACTTTTAGCAATATGGTCAGTATTCTCTCGCTGTGAGAGGCTCAGACCGAGACGGTGGGGCAGACGGCATGTCCGCAGAGTGTGAATGCAACATTAAAATCCTCGATGTCAACGATAACATCCCATACATGGAACAGTCTTCAGTAAGTATTTGTTCTTAAAACTTTTAATCTAATAATTTAAATTCAATACATTTTAAATTTGCCCAATAATATTTACAGATTTTCATGTTCTTACTTAGTGTCTTACAATCCAAAAGCAGACGCGCTTTTCCTTGTGTTTGTTATACAATAGGAAAAAAATGGATTTAAACAATGAAACGTAAAATTATAGCAGATATAATTTTTAAATAATGAATAATATTAAAATGTCAGCACAAGCCTGGTACAGCTCTTCTCTCACATAGTTTGTGTTGGTATTTTTTTTCAACGTCTCATTTCAGTACTCCATAAGTATTGAAGAAAATGCTCTGAACTCAAACTTGCTCCGTATTAGAGTAATTGATTTGGATGAAGAGTACACAGCTAACTGGATGGCAGTAATTTTCTTTATCTCTGGAAATGAGGGAAATTGGTTTGAAATAGAAATGAATGAAAGAACAAACGTAGGAATTCTAAAGGTTGTTAAGGTACGGTGCAATTATATCCTAAATATTTTGTTTTCTTGGTCTTTTTTTCAAGACGTTTTAAATGTCATTAACATTTTACAAACTCAAATCAGTGAAAGAATAAAAATTACTGTGCTTTAAAATTATATATGATTTAAAGTTTTTATATGAAATCTTTCTGCTTATGTTATTTCAGAAAAACAGACATTGAACTTTAACTTGACAATGAACTTTAACTTGAAATTCTTTTTATCAACACAGTACTCCCCAGAGATAATATAAATTGAAACCGTTTTAAACAAGAATCTTATTTTACACTTTCAACAAAGTATGATTAATGCTTAAGGTTAATGTTTTAAGAAAATTTTTTTAAAAGCAGATTTAACATGGACTCTTAAAAAATGTGCCCATGCTCAGCATTCTAAGTCTAATTATTATGCACCAAGAGCATTCACCATGCAAATTAAAAGTTGTTGTTCCTCCCATGTGTTTTTTAAATTAAAAATAAATTGCTGGAATTACAAAACTATCATATTCCTATCTCACTATAGCTGCTGACCAAGGCTATTAGAAACACATATTTGATTCAGCATTCTCTTATTTCTGCTCCCCCCATATTAATGATCTATCATATTCACCTGCAGTAAAATTTCTTCTGAGATATGAGAAAAAAAGTTTGACTCCTAAGGAGCTGATAGTGAAGGTTTTTACCCTGTGCTATAAGAGTCATAATATCAGTTATCTGAAATCTGCACTAACTTTGCTTTATCTCTCACAGCATCCTTGAAAATTAGGTTATATTACACCCATATCCCAGATAAAGCTTTTGAGGCTTAGACAGACTGTGTAACCTCCTTAAGTTCTCATAGCTAGTAAGTGGCGCAGCCAACATTCCAACCTAGATTTCTCTCCCTATGAAGTTCATATTCTTTCCATGGTACTATCTATGATTCAATACTAGGGAAATTGGATCCTAATCTTTCTCATCCCAAATCAATATGTTACGTCAAAAATTATTCAACATATCTTTTCTTAACATCTTTATCTTGAAAATAGGACAATAATTATTATCTTAGACATAGAAGTGTATACTAAATCTTTTGTTATAATTATATCAAGATAATATGTGTGTAATATTACATGCTATATAGTACACACATATATACTATTATAACTATTCTTTACATTGCAAATAAAACCAAAATTAGAACAGAGATCCAAAATTTTAGTGAAACAGTATATGAATCTGTTTTTCTCTAAATTCCTCTCATGCAAAAATTCTAAAAAACATTTGTATTTCGTACTTAGGAACGTAATGACATAATTCTTTTGCGGATTTCATGTATTATGGATTTCAACATTACCTTTGATAATGAAAATCACTACTTAATTATTTTATAATATGAAATTAATTTTTTCTAGGAATTTTATCATATAATATATATATATTATAGTTTAATATTCAACATAGTTAAAAAATATTTACAGATGTGAAATTTCTTCTAAATAGTTGTTTATGGATGAAATTAATCAAATGATTTAAACTCCTATATATATATATATATATTTTTTTTTTTAAAGAGAGAGGGACAGTGAGAGAGAAAGAGAGAGAAACAATTTTTATTTAGTTTTTCATGTGGTCTTCCTTGCTCCAAGACTTTGTTGTATATGTGGTGCTGGGATTTGAATCCACATACTTGGCTCATGCCAGGCAAGTGCTGTAACCGCTGAGCCACTGCTCTAACCCCAAATCTCCAATATATTTGATCCATACTTTCCTTTTTTTATTTTGAGGGAGGAACAGTGAGAGAAAGAATTTTATTTAGTTTTTCATGTGACTTTCATTGTTTAGATACTTTATTGTGAACGTGGAGCTGTACCCACATCCTCGCGCATACCAGGCAAGCACAGAACTGCTGAGCCACGGCTCCACCCCTTGACTCATACTTTGTTAAAATAGAAGCTTGAAATGATGGGAGCAAATATGAATTGTCTTTGCACTACAAAATACATGATTTTTACCATCTGAATTTTTTTTAAGAAAAAAGGACAGTGAAAAAGACAGAGAAAGAGAGAAAATCAATTTTCATTTAGTTTTTTCTGGTTTTCATTTGCCCCAACACATAGTTGTATATGTGGTGCTGGGGTTTGAACCCAGGTCCTCGCACATGCCAAACAAGCACCATAACCACTGAGCTACCGCTCCAGCCCACCATCTGCCTTGTTTTGAGTTTTTAATTTGTTGGACGCGCAGAGTTCATGTCACACATTTGCAACCTTTTCAGTAATGGATCTAGGACAACTAGACTTCTAACTATGTTTGCAAGTATTTACATTGAACTAAAGACAAAGAAAGACTAGATCAGGATTTTGCATGCATTTAAATTTAATAATGGAAAGAGAATGCAAAATATTATTTCATTATTCTCAAAGGACTGGGGCCGGAGCGGTAGCTTGGCAATTATAGCGCTTGCCTGACATGCACGAGTACCCAGGTTCAAACTCCAGCACCCATGTATACAGCTAAGTGTCAGAGCAATGAAAGCCATGTGAAATACTCAATAAAAATTGTTTCTGTCTCCCTCTCTCTCTCCCTTTCCCTCTCTCACTGTCCTTCTCTCTTTTAAAAAAAAAAAAGACTTTCTTTCTTCTGAAATGTTTTCTAACAATGAAACTATTCTACTCTGTATCTTCTAGCCCCTAGATTACGAAGATATGAAGAATCTGCAACTTAGCATTGGAGTTAGAAATAAAGCTGAATTTCATCAGTCGATTATGTCTCAATATAAACTCACAGCAACTGCAATTTCCGTGACTGTGTTGAATGTAGTGGAAGGCTCAGTGTTTCGCCCCGGTTCAAAGACATTCGCAGTAACTAGCAACATGAGAGCCAATTATAAAATAGGAGACTTCATAGCTACTGACCTAGACACAGGTCGAGCTTCAACAACTGTGAGGTAAGAATGACATGTTCCAACTAATTTTTACTGTATATTGTACATATGTTCTTTCTAAATTTTTTAAAAATATGAATTAAAATATTTGCATTATTTTGAAATCATCATTCAATTGCAAAAAGCACTAACTACTGATTTGTTACTTGGAGTGTTTAAAACAATGTAAAAATCTGCACGAGATGTATTGTATAAAACTAGGAAGATAAGTGACAATGATATACCTGAAAAGTTCTGACATGTCTGTGTTTATATATCTTTTTGATCAATAGCTGATCACCATATGCTCTGGTTTTTCTACCCCAATCCCACCTTCCATCCAAGGAAGATTTTATACAATTGGTTTTTCCATTACAAAATTGCTCAGTTTGAAACAAATTAGATTTAGTTAGTCCATTTTGATTATTTTCTTCACTTTAATTAGCATTGAATATTGGTCAGAAACTTTGGTAGAAAACACTAGTAATTATTTAAGGAAAAAATTTGCTATGTTATAAAGAGTTTAAGAACTCTCTGTGACAAACAGTGCTAACTCCTGAATTGTCACTTAAAGTGTTTGACTTAAGAAAATATAAAGTTTAAGCACGGCGCATGCCTTTAATACCAGCAGCAAAATAAGCTGAGGTAGGATAATCTCAAGTTCAAGGCCAGCCTCAGCAAGCTAGCAAAGCCCTAAGCAACTTGGTGAGACCCTCTCTCAAAATAAATAAGGGGCTGGAGTGGTGGCTCAGCAGTTGGAGTGCCTTCCTGGCATGCGTGAGGACCCAGGTTCAAACCCCAGCATCACATACACAGCTAAGCATCAGTGAGGCAAAAGCCAGATGAAAAAATAAATAAAATTGATTCTTTTTTTCTCTCTGTCCCTCTTGCTTTAATAATAAATAAATAAATAAACAATAGAAAAACAAAAAAATGTAGCTCAGTGGTAACGCATCGCTGGGTTTACTCTCTAGACCAAAAAAGAAAGAAAACAAAATATAAATTTTAAGAACTCTATGCGTATAAATCTTCCATTTATTCACAAAAAGAAAATCGTGCATGCCTGTGCACATGTAATTGCTCATGTGAACGTGATCAGGAAGAGTAAAGACTTCCTAACGTGTTAAGAGTTCTTTCCTGTGTTCCCACACAATGGAAGAACTTCTGTTCTCGATCTTGTCACTGTGAACCACCATTGCCGATCAGCTTCCTTATAACTCACAGGAGTGAATCCTCGGAGGGCAGCCTCTTCCCCACCCCAGCTCCTCTTAAAGTTCTGTCCCAGAGCTTAACACAATGCCTGAGACAGTTATTTAACCAGTGTGTATTTCACAAGTGCATCAGTGAGGAGAACCCTGAAGTCGAAGGTGAGAGAGGAGAACAGGATGGATGCACAGGGACATAGTTTGGAATTAAAAAGGGGTCTTGTGCATATAGCAAGGAGGAACTGAAATAGAGGAAGAGTGCAGGTCAAGCTGGGGAAGGCAAAAAAAAAAAAGGTTTTTTTTCTTTTTTCTTTTTTTTTCTTTTGCTGCCACCAGGGGTAAATGAGACTGCAAACATAAAAGAATTATTCTGACATCCAAGGGGAGGTAAAGAGACATTTATCAGAAATGGTTACTCAGAAATTTTTCCTAAATTAAATTTTGGCCTACTTCTGACTGGCCCCATTTAGCTGATACTGCCCTGAAAAAAAAATATTAATCTCTAATCATTGAAATCTATATCCAGGGCTTATTAACTACTGATTAGAGAAATTTTATAAATAAATAGTCTTTGGTTAAAATAGTTGACATTGATTTACACTATTTTCTTTCAAATACAGGTATGTGATGGGAAATAATCCAACTGACCTGCTAGTTGTTGACTCAAAGACAGGCATAATAACTTTGAGAAACCAAGTTACCAGAGAACAATTTGACAGACTTGGGGGAAGATACCAAGGAACAATTCTATCTATAGATGGTAAGAAATATACTTAAATTCTTTTTCTTTTAGAGAAAACTATATGTGAACATACTCCAACATTAAAACTTTTATATTTTTAAAGTAAACTTTTATTGTTACATAATTTTTGATATACAGAGAAGTTACATACAGAGATACTACAGACTGTTCCTATATAGCCCTTACCCAATTTTTCAATATTAATGTTTTACATTATCCAGTAGTTTTATCAAAACTAAGGAAATGACATTGGTCCACTACTTTTTATTGGATCTTTTTAGATGTGCATTATAATAGAATATACAATGACATAACTACAAAAGCATGGTATAGCTTATTCTAATTCAGTCCCCAGCATTCCCCACCCCGCCCCATTCTTCTCTCTACTCTACTATTCTTTCTGTTATTTACTACTAGTTTTTATTTAAATTAGTGTCTTGTTGATGTGCATGTTGATGAGACTCACTATGGTATGTTCACATGTGAACCTAGGAAAGTTAAGTCTGATTCATTCCATGAAATTTCCCTATCTCATCCATCCTCCCTCAGTTTCCTTCCACTTTGACTATTCCTCTGATCTTTTCCTTATTTGGAGTTAGTCTCCACATGTCAGAAAGAACATTCAACCTTTGACTTTTTAAAACCAGCTTATTTCATCTAGCATGATAGCCTCAAGTTCCATCCACTTGCTGACAAATGCCATAGTCATTCATCCTTATGGTTGAGTAATACTCCATTGTGTATATGTATCACAGTTTCTCTATCCATTCATCTGTTGAAGGGCACCTCAGCTGGTTCCATAGCTTAGCTATTGAAAATTGTGCTGCTATAAACATTGATGTGGCTCCATCACCATAGTATGCTGAATTTAGATCCTTTGGAGTGGGAAAGTTGAGTCAAATGGTGGATCCATTCCTAGTTTTTTTGAAGAATCTCCATAATACTTTCCAGAGTGGTTGTACCAATTTCTAGCCCCACCAATAATATATAAATGTACCCTTTCCCCCATATCCTCACCAACACTTATTGTTCATATTCTTGATTATTGCCACTCTAACTGGAGTGAGATGAAATTTCAGTGTAGTTTTAATTTGCATTTCACTAATTGCTAGAGATATTGAACAGCTTTTTCACATAATATGGGTTGATCGTTTGTATTTCCTCATTTGAGAAGTGTCTGTTTAGTTCATTTGCACATTTCTTGATTGGGTTATTTGGTTATTTTGTTTTGTTTTGTTCATTTTGGTGTTCAGTTTTTTTAATTCTTTGTACATCCTAGACATTAACACCCTATCTGAGGGACGGATGGCAAAGATTTTTTTTCCATTCTGTAGGTTCTTCCTTCATGCTCTTGATTGTTTCCTTTGCTATGATGAAGCTTTTTAATTTGATGCCATTCCATTCATTGAGTTTTAACTTTATTTCTTATGATTTGGGAGTCTTGTTAGGGAAGTCAGTTCCTAAAGTCAATGTGTTGGGCCTACTTTTTCTTCTAGTAGATACAGGACTTCTGATTTAATTCCTGTCTTTGATCCACTTTGAGTTGAGTTTTGTGCAAGGTGAGCAAGAAGGATTAAATTTCATTCTACTACATGTGGATTTCCAGTTTTCCCAGCACCATCTGTTAAAGAGGCTGTCTTTTCTCTAACTTATGTTTTTGACACCTGTATTTACATTTTTAAGAAATGCTTTTCCAACGATGTTATTATATTGGGCATTGTGGACTCTAATTTTTAATGCCATGAGGCAGTACACTTCAATGGCTAAAAGCCACTGAAATTGTGAGCTGTTCAGTGAGACTGGATTGGTATTTCTGTACCATCTCTTACTATCTAGGATCTTAGAGAAGTTATCTAACCCATCCGAATTTCCTATCTGTGAAATGGGAAAATATCAATTTGGAATTAGAATGATGTGATGATGATGATCAAAAATAACAACAAAAGTAGTAGCGATACTACAAGCACAGTTGAGTGAAAGGATAGACTTTAATATCAAATAGACTGGATTTAAATATATCACATAGACTAGATTTAAGTCTCTCTTTTACACATCTCCAGACATTTGCTTGCATTTATTCGGAAAGCACATATTGAGTTATAACTCAGTGTCAGCCATTGTGCCAAGTTCTAGAGTCGCATCCATGAAAAGCAGACAACTGAGCTCACATTTACATGAGAGCACTAACAAAATTACCCCAGATTATTCCTGTATTTTTGCCCAATAGCTCTACTTCCAATAATCTTAGCTGAAGTCCTAAATGTAAAAGGCTAAATACACAGAGATGCTAAATACTGCATTATCTTTAATCATTAAATATTGAAGGCAAAATCAATAGGTAACTAAGTAAGTAAATCATGATCCATGTTCTACTTGATATGAAATTATGTAACTGTTGGATACTATGTCAATGAAAAGTACATTAAAATATGAAAGAAAGTTTACAGTTTAAAGCAAAAAATATGAAATGGAATAAAACATGATCTTATCAATGTAACATAAATAATAATGTTCAGACATTATAATTAAGGACAAAAATATCTTTCAAAACAAATCAATAAAGGTGGACCTTGGGTACTGTTAGTACGGGTTTTTGCTTTATTTTCTTTTTTAATTCTATGCTTTTCAAATTGTATGTGCTATCCAACTATTTATAACATAAAGAAATAATCCAATAAATAGGATTAATAGTAATAGTGATAAGGTTGATTATAATAATATAATAATCTTTTGGTTTAAAAACTGAGTCACAGAAAAGGGGTGATTCATGAAACTAATGGGAATAAAGACACTGAAAGAAGTATTGACACAAAAAAATAGTTCTATCTTATCCAAACATTATTAGATTAATTGCATAAAATATTTCTTCTGTTTTGAAACTTATTGCAGATTCTCTTCAAAGGACTTGCACTGGCACTATTATTATTGACCTTCAAGGTTCTGGCTGGGTAGAAGGTGGTGAAACGAATACCGATGGCGGTACCAGCAGCAGCACAGGCACCAATACAGGTTCCAGTACTGATACCAGTACCAGCACTAATAACGAAGGAAGAGAAGACACCAGCACAGACAATGGTTCCGCTGATAACGGTGCTACCAACACACAAACAAATAATGGCGACGAGAATCCGCTTGTTCCTGATGAACCAAATGGTGGACGGATCCTCTCAGATAATGTACATTTTGGTCCTGCGGGCATTGGACTACTCATCATGGGATTCTTAGTCCTGGGATGTAAGTACTTCCACAATTCTATTTATTTGTGCCCCTTCCAAAAAAAGTGTATGGGGGCGGTTTCTGATTTGATGGCAAAATGTATTTTACAAATTACAATTTTGTGCATTTACCAAGACAGAACTGGTTTGTAAATGATAAAAATGAAACTTACTGGCCCCTTACATGGAGGGCAAAAACTTGTTTGCGATCATTCCCAATGTGTTGGGAAAATGTCACAACAAGCAAGCTCAAATGGCTATTTGGGTGAAAATAATCAAAAATAAATTAATTGAAGCAATCAGAAAAAACTACATTTAAAAAATAAACTTTGAGTTGATCTTTAACAGATGAGTAGGAGTCAGCTTTATGGACAAGAAAAAAGGAACATGATACAAAGGGCAGGGAGAATCTATGTGTGAAAACCCAACAGAATGAGAAAACAAGGAACTTAAATAAAAGACTCCCTTTTAGAAGAAATAAAGAATGTGCCTAAAGTGCGCTGGGAGTTGAGACTAGAAAGAGGCAGGGGCAAGATCTTGAAAGGATTTTATGCCATGCTAAAGCTGCATAGTTAAATAAAATGGAGATTCAACTAGACCTAAGGTTGAATTCCAGTTCCTAAACTTAATTGTCTGAATCTTTCAAAGGTTGCCTAAGCTTTCTGAACCTTGCCTTTCTCGTGTGTGAAATAGTCATACTTCCTTCACAACACTGATACGAAGAAGAGCCACCCCAGGCACTCAGACATCCTGTGTCCCTAGAGCCCTAGTTCAGGAACATGAGGTACAATCCAGTGGATACGCCAGGCGACTGTTAGCATTGCCTTGGAATTACGGTGGAGATGGACCACATGTCGCAGTGTCCGAGGAATGAGGGAAAGATCTGAAATAAATACATCTACAAACATAGTTAAATTAATGCAAACATGGCCATTCTCAAGTGTGAAATCATAAAATCTTTATGTCAGAAGATACTTTACATATTTAATTAAAACATACACAAAATGCAAATGCAAAGCATATGGAATATTTTTTCTACCTTCATTTCCCTTTACACATGAACAGCCATAAAGACATTATTTTTTCAGGGCCGAGGATCAAACTCAGGGCTTTGAGTGTGCTAGGCAAGCGCTCTGCCACTGAGCTAAGTCCCCAACCCCCATAAAGACAATTTTAACTGAATTTATCTATAAACTAAGTTTTCTCTGATTTTAAATAACTGGGGTCTTTGAGCATCTTATTCAACCTGTTTCGTCTAATCACAGAGAGTTTGGGCATGGTAATAATACAGCTTAAAGGTAATCTAAAATAGACTTCAAAAAATGAAATTTCTATATTATGTAATAGGAGCTTATTTTTATTGGCTCATAATGTATTGAAGTAGTGACCAGAAGTTCTATGAAAGGGGGAATACGTTTCAAAAAGTTTGTAATGTCATTAAAAAGAACCAAGGAAAGAAAAACATAAAAAGTCCAAGCAAACTCGCAAAACATAACATAAAACATATTGAGAAGAGACCAGACTCTAAATTTTTAGCCATAAAGACTATCAACCAACATTATAAAACTTTAAATTGTATTACTTTATAAAAGTAATTTGGTTACCAGTATGATTATCATGACTATAAACAACCATTTGTTTTTATATTCCTGATTAACTTTAAACAGTTTATAATGGGATTTTTAAATTGGGTATAGGACTTAGAGTCAATAGCTCTAGACTTTTACTTATTTATTTATTTGGTACCAGGAAATGAACATGGGGCACTTAACCACCGAGCAATATCCCCCCACCCCTTTCTTATTTTTTAATTTTGAGATAAGGTCTCACTAAGTTACTCAGGGCCTTGCTAAGTTGCTAAGGCTGGCTTTGAATTTGCGATCCTCCTGCCTCAGCCTCACGAGTTACTGGGATTACAGGCGTGCACCACCGAGCCCAGTCTACCAGATTTTTATAACAGCAAAGCATGCAAGATTTTTTTCCTTGTTCTCTTCTTGGTTCCTTCTCTTTTTCGTCTACTTATTTCTGTTTCAACTTCCTTCTTAACTACCTGGCTTCCTTATTTTATCCTGTCTTCTTTCCTCAAATTTTTTACTTACATATCCTTTCTTTTAGCTATCCATTCAAAAACCTTTATAAAAATTACATTATATAAAGGGAAGATAAGAAATGTGTGAAAAAGAAAACTCCAATTGATTTAATATAAAGAGCCATTGTTAAACAGTGTGATATTCTCTTTATGTAAAGGTTATTGAAAGAACAGTAGGGGGATTAATAGCCTTAATGAGAAGAATTGCCGGATGCATGAATAAGATTTAGTATTGAAATTAAGAAAGTAGAAGAATAAGGAAAAGCATAAAAGAGAAAACAGAAGATCCAAACATATTGGCTGACTTCTCTTTCTTTTCTTTTTCTTCATTACTATATTTCCTGATTTAAGGCAGAGAAAAGAGTCCTCTGTTTTAATCATACGATACTATTTATAATTTTAATACTGATGGTAGTCTAGTATATTGAAGCTCAGATTTACTTTGATATCTGACCTTTAGATTGTTCTATGAATTTTCCATAATTATTTAAAAATCAAAGGAAGTTTTGTTAGAAATTCAAATGTAGCCATGAAAAAGCAGATTGCTTTCTTTTCATATGGCCCACTGCTAACTCCAGTCTTCCTATCTTTCCACCATCAGTGGTCCCATTTTTGTTGCTCTGTTGTGATTGTGGAGGTGCCCCTGGTGGTGGAGTGGGCTTTGAGCCTGTTCCTGAATGTTCTGATGGAGCGATTCATTCATGGGCAGTGGAAGGACCACAGCCTGAACCCCGGGTAAGTACAGGGCTAAACTATAATTTTATAATAACTATAAGATTATATAACTATAAGATTATAATAACTTATAATCTATAAGTACAGGGCTAAACTCAGTCTTCACACAGGAACGAGGTAGTGCAGTCACTATGTGATCCTTTGCTCTGGAACAGCAGATGGGGAAAGTAAGAATAAACAAAATCACATCGAAATTAGATGGAAGGGACCAGAGAGTTTTCAATATGAGGACTGGGTTTTAAATGGATTTAAAGTTTCCTAAATTTGAGAATAAATTAAATGTATGATACGAACGGGAAAATGTTGTTTCCTGTCTTTCAGGATTTGACCACTATCTGTGTACCACAAATACCACCCGGTAATGGAAATATGATGGAATGCATTGACAACTCAGGTGAGAAAAAAGAATTTCACAGCTCAATTGACCAAGGAGGAACTCTGTCTGCTCTTACTATATTTCAATGATTTTATTTGTCTTTTTTTATTTTATTTGTCTTTAAAGGTATTTATATAATTCCTTCTTAAATGACTTATTTATAAATTAAATGGTAAAGGAAATCCTACTATAATTATTATGCATATGTGATATATTTTTGAAATCTTCCTCAATTATCAGAGAGTACATAGGAGATGACAAAACTAGGACATCTATAAATGGAAGTATTGATTTATAACCATGAGTCAATTTTGCCAAGATTTTTAATCTAACAGAGCAAATATCATATGCATACATATGTATCATTAAAATACATTTTAATTAAAATACAACCTGATTAAAATAGATGTGCTCATTTATTGAGGCTACAATTTTCTATACTTTGTTTAATAATTCAAAATTGGTCTGACTTTAGAAGTTTATTATGACAAAGAAAAAAGTGATACCCATTCTTCACCAACATTAGTGTTGATCTAAATCGAAAGTAAATAGACAGAACACTGTCAAAATCTTTCAAAGCTTTCTGCTAAGATTTTGTCGATGTGTAGAGGTTCTCCTTGTGTGGGGCAAGACTTTTATCAATACAACCTGCCTTAAAAAAGAAGTCCAAATCAATTCACATGCAGAAACCAGGGAACAAGCAGAATCTCACAGCAGGTGAACCACCCCTGTAAAAAGTAGGACAACTAAAATAACTTCTCACATCTTGCGAAAATAGTTCTAGCATGTTACCTTTTCCAAGGTAAATGTCACTGATTCTGTTGTTTTTCTCTTAGTGTTTTTCAAACTAATTATTACTTTTCCACTTTGAACACTTTAAATGCAGTGGGCATAGATGTGTTTACAGCTTGTAGAACTGGATCTTATTCAAAGAAGTAGTTAACCCGTCTTTGAACCTATTTCTGCTCCTGATGTACCCATTTCTGTGAAGACACTCTTTCCTCAACTTCAAAAGCAAAGGTCATTATTGCCTCTTAGCTCCCTTTTCACTGGTGCCCAGTCAGTACTCAAATCCAACAGCATTTATTTATGCATTTTTTCCTTCACGGTGTCTGTAAACCTTTGCACAAATGAACAAAATACCACGGAAGACACCAGGTTTGGAGCCATGTGAAAGCATGCTTCCCACAAGTTCAAGATCTTTAAAACATTAAGGTCATGGAATTCCTATACTATTTTGGACATTCTCCTCTCCGTGGCCCTTCCACAGTCCTTGACATCATTTTTTCCACCAACTTCAAATATTGTTAACAAGTTTCTACTCACCCCTCACATGCAAGAGCAATCCAAGAGCCGCAGCCTCTTCTCTGAAACCAGCGTGTATTTTGAGGGTTTGGGTTTTTGTTTTTGTTTTGTTTTTTGTTTTTTTGTTTTTTGTTTTTTGGTTTTTTGTTTTTGGTTTTTTTTTTTTTTTTTTTTTTTTTTTTTTTTTTTTTTTTTTTTTTTTTTTTTTTTTTTTTTTTTTTTTTTTTTTTTTTTTTTTTTTTTTTTTTTTTTTTTGCCTTTTTCTAGATGCCCTATGCTTCCAATAATATATTGGAGGGATGTTTATACTTTTTTTTAACCTTCAAAATTTGAGCACTTTGGTCCCTGTTTCTCCATTTGAAATCAAACTCTTTAGGAAACAGGTTTCCTGCAGTCCCCACCTTTAGCATACCATATCGTAATCTCTGAACAGATAATTAACAAAATAACAAATTGACCATAATATTATTTTGAACTCGTGATCATCATTATCTCCCCTTTCTGTATATATCATCTTCGTATTATTTCTTTGTCCACAAATACATGCCTGGACAAAGAAACCTTACATCAGAGTAGTTTTTAGTTTATAACACACAAGAGAAAAGTAAATTTCATGTGATCAACACTTTTAGGAGTTTATACAAATGACTATTGTGGCAGAGAAATGCAAGACCTAGGAGGAGGAGAAAGAACGACAGGATTTGAACTCATGGATGGAGTTAAAACACCAGCCGTGCCTGAGACATGTCAAGAATATTCTGGAACATTAAGAAGAAATTCCATGAGGGAGTGTAGAGAAGGAGGTCTGAATATGAATTTCATGGAGAGTTACTTCTGTCAGGTAAGCCCTCTAGCTTTCTCTCCATCCACCTCATTCTGAGCTTTCCGAAATTCCATGAGAGGCACGAGAAGAGTTGGGTTCCCAACTTCATGCCCAACAATCTTTATAGTGGGTGAATAATATTCCTAAAGCTTTGAGCTGAGCACTGTACTCTCTCACTTAAAAAATAGCCAACGGCTCCCAGCTCTGTCCTGTTATAACACGAATTCCAAACTCCTCAATGTGATAATTAAAGTGACCACAAATGACCCCCTCCCTCACATCTCCAGTCACTTCTTTTTCCCATTAGCCTCACATGCTGAGCACCTTTGCCTTCTCCACAGCAAACTATTCACCTCTAAGGCTTTGCTTCTGCGTGCCACTCCCGCAATGCTCCTATCTTCTTCTCTCCCTCACAAATTCCTACCCGTCCTTCAAGACCCACTTCAAGTATCCCTATCTCTCTGATATTTTTACAGTTAAATCTCATCCAAAAAAAGATCCATGTTTCCTCATCCGTATTTTTGCAGTTCTTTATACATTTCATAGAATGTATCATTGCCAAAACTTGTTCATTTACATACCTACCACCATTTTTAGTGTCTCATCCATATATTCCCTGCACTGTGCCAGCACCCATTCAGTTCCAAGCACATAGTAAACATTCACTAAGAGAGCAGCAGTACACTTCCAGAACGTTCCAAGAACCAGCTGCAAGTGATACAAAAAGTGTGGAGCCTAGAGAAGCAGCAGCAGCAGCAGGAGAATTAACCTTGCCATCCCCAGCCAGAGACCCAACCGCCTGTGGTTCCACGTCACATGATACTCAACCTTCAGCAAGTTCCTGTCTCCAACTCTGACTAGAAATACATTTCTGTCCTACATTCTGACCTAAAATGCCCTCATTAGCTCCCCTAATGGTTTACAGGGTGACTGAATTATTGTACAATCAGAAATGCATATAAAGTAACAATATAATATGCATTTGCTTCTAAACCAGAGTTACCCCTCATTCCCACACCCCAGTCTCTTGATTCTCCTATATTTCACCTTTACAACTGACATAATTGTTTAGATTGTGAATTTTCCAGAATTGAATAATTGCATAAGTATTACTTGGCTTCTCAGGGGGTAAAGAGTATGCTACATTGTTCATTGTGACTGACATTTTTAAATAAAATATTAGTAAAAGGCTTTCAAATAGCCATGGAAAATAATGGATTTTGTTGCTGAAATACATAGGAATACTTTCCCTTTGTGTCCCTATCTGTGAATATTATCTCCACACAAGGTAGAAATCAGCCTTGAAATCTTTGCACTTACAGCTCCCACTAGCCAGAAAACTTTCCTGTGATCTCTGATCAGCATCACCTGAAGGAGATGACTTCCCTCCCCTCTAGAGGAACAGCCTGCTGCCCTCTGCTTTCCTTTACCCTGCACCCATGCTCCTAGGCATACATGACCACCATTGTCCCACTGCAACATAAACCCTAGGAGGGCAGGGTTCTGCCTGCTATAGTTCATTGCTGCCAACTAAGCTCCTAACACAGTGTCTGCCAAATAGCAAGGCTCAAATAAATATTTTTAAGGAAATAACACAATAAGTTGGTTTGCTTTGGGGCATTTCTGATAGTCAACCTGATTATCCTGCACTATGAACTGCAATGATAAAATAAAAGTGTGGCTGTCTGTGGACTTCTGGCCTGAATTAAAAGAGATTACATTTTTAAAATGTGTCTGAGATCACCTTTGATTTTGAATCTAGTAGTAGCATAGACCCACCGTCAAACTTTCCTATTGTGTTGAAGAGTCCCATTAAAATAAACCTTCACATACCCACCACATTCATTCTTCTTAAAGGAAAGAAAATACAGTACTCAAAGAACCACCTTCTTTAGACAAAATGCACACACACACACACACACACACACACACGCTTGCATGTACCTCCTAACATTTTCTAAATGTGTTCAGCATTTTTATGTACCTCCTTGTCACTTGGTTATGAGTTAATGTGTTTTTTTCTATGTGATTTTGTGTCCAAAGCACACTACTTCAAAAAGTTCATTGAAATAAATTTTAAAATCAGAATGTGTTACAGGAATTATAATTAAAAAATCATCTCACCAAATTCAAGAAGTTATGCAATGATTTTTAAATCATTGCAGTAGATATTAGAACTTTGTTCTGTGCATTCCTCTTTGGAAATGCCATGAAAGAAGCAACAGTGCTAGTGACTATGGTGTTATTGTAAGTGTGTATTCCTCATTCCACATTCTCTTTCCTCTGCAAATTCAGAAAGCATATGCTTATGCAGACGAAGATGAAGGACGTCCATCCAATGACTGCTTGCTCATATATGACATTGAAGGTGTAGGTTCCCCTGCTGGCTCTGTGGGCTGTTGCAGTTTCATTGGAGAAGATTTGGATGAAAGTTTCTTGGATACTCTGGGACCTAAATTTAAGAAGTTGGCAGACATCAGTCTGGGAAGAGAAATCGAATCATATCCAGACCCTGATCCTTCCTGGCCACCTCAGAGCACTGAACCACCTTGCCCACAGCAGACAACAGAGCCCATGACCAACGGACACCCACCAATCTCCCCTCATTTTGGTACTACAACAGTAATTTCTGAGAGCACCTATCCCTCAGGACAGCATCCTATTCCTATTCCTGATCCTCTGGGCTATGGTAATGTCACAGTGACCGAGACTTACACCACCTCTGGCACTCTCAAGCCCTCTGTTCATCTTCATGATAACCGGCACGCATCAAATGTGGTGGTGACCGAGAGGGTGGTGGGTCCGATCTCTGGTGCTGATTTGCATGGAATGCTAGAGATGCCTGACTTAAGAGATGGCTCAAATGTGATAGTGACAGAAAGGGTAATAGCACCAGGTTCCAGTCTACCCACCTCTCTGACTATCACTAATCCTAGAGAGTCTTCAAATGTGGTAGTGACAGAAAGAGTCATCCAACCCACTTCGGGCATGATGGGCAGTCTGAGTATGCACCCCGAGTTATCAAATGCCAACAATGTGATTGTGACAGAGAGGGTTGTTTCTGGCGCTGGCATAAGTGGAATTAGTGGCACAGCTGGGCTAGGTGGAGGTGGGGGCATAGGCAGCAGTGGGCTGGTTAGCACCAGCATGGGCACTGGTAGCATGGGTCTGAGCGGAGCTGGAGTTAGTAGCAGTGGCATTGGGCTGAGCAGCCTGAGTGGAGGTGGGGGCTTGAGTAGCAGCACGGGGGGGACAGCCACCATTAGCCATATGAGGAGTTCCTCTGACCATCATTTTAGCCAGACCCTGGGATCTGCCTCCCCTAGCACATCTCGAAGTCGAATCACAAAGTACAGCACAGTGCAATATACCAAGTAATCAGAAAGGCAGCATGCTTATTCACAGCAATTATGATTTAGGTTCCTTTCCCACCACCTACACATGGAACAATGCAATTCATGCTGCACAATTAGGTGCTAAGATCATTGTGGAACAAGCTGAGAAACCACAATGAGAAAAATAAATGGAAACATTGCTGGGGGGGAGAGTTCTCCTTAGCATTCATGCACATTTTTCTTATATTAATAGTAAAGAAATCTTGACCATGAACTAAACTAAGGTATGGTCTTCTTTGTGACTGTGTTGCCTATAGGGTCTTAATTGCATCTATGTGACCTCTAATACATCTCCAATGTGTTGAATAAATAAAATGTAGTCATGTAAAATCACTGGCCTTAAGATGGCGATTGGCGTAATTCTCCCTGTGTTGCTGTGATGCGCCAGGTAGCTCAGGCAATGTTCAAAAAGAAGAAACATGCAAAATGTTTGCGTGGGGAAACATGTTATAAACATGTTATGTTTCCCCACATATACCCAGCTAATTTCACAGATAAAGTAAATTAAAAATCCAACCACAGATTCAGACCAGGGTTAATCATTCAATAAAATGTGACTACAGAGTCAAGTCCACAAGCCACCAAGGACTTTTACCTTGACTGCGCCTTAACAGGACTCAATGAAATAGATTTCAAATTAGGAACTATTTGCTAGGAGGAAAATTCCATTAGGGAGCAGCAAGAAAGTGAGATTTGTTCAAGGGGAAACTGGTAACCTTTGCACCCGAATTTCAAGATGGTGCTTCAGTTAAATCTCCTGTGGAGTTAAGGACTTTTCTGATTGCTAGATTGTATAATGGTAGATGTGACCTGGAAGAATATTGCTTACTGGTGAGGTTATGGGATAGCACACTCATTTTTCTCCTTATCCCCAGGGTTGTGAATCAATGATAAGGAAAACTTGCCAACTTGACTTCATAGATTGAAGCAAGTAACACCTCACATGACTGTCATCCCTGGTGGTAAACGACCTTCCAAGAAAGCAGATAGGAACTGCACTGTAGTTTCAGACTAGGTTTTCAGTGAACGCTATTCACTGGTACCCAGCTCTTTATGACCCAGCTCCAAATTAAAATGATTTACTTAAGCTGAGCTATGGGGGAAAAAGCTTGCAGCATGGTTAAGCTTTCGGGGAATTTTTTAAGGGTCTCTAAAAAAAATGTTTTTAGAACATGTAAACTGTTTTAAATGGGGAAAGTTAGAAAAGAGTTGTTCAGTAAAGCAGTACAGTACTAATTATTAGCTCTCAATTTGGTGCTTTCTTTTAACTATCCTCTGCTGGCATTTTGAAGCGATAAACCAGGAGCCTCTAACAGAGTTGATGATATTGTGTTGGCAAGAATGAAAAAATACTCAGCAACCCCATTTCATTAGTCTATCCCACTCCCTAATTAAATTTTTAATAAGCTCTTGGCTTATAATTGTTCTGCTGAATAGTTTTCAAATAAAATAGTATGATATATTTTTCTAGCTCCCAAATTTAGTAATCTGCTATTTATGATATATTATTTCTGTGTGTCTCCCATATAATGTTACCTGATTTAGAGTGACATTAAAAGGGATAGGTAAATTTACTATTGCATGGTAGAGGAATTTTTCCTCTTTTTAAAATTCAATGTTAATTTAAATTTCATTAAAGTGAAACGATATGATAAAATAAAATTAGAAAAAATATTTTCCCCTGGAATTGTGAATTATAGACCACTTTTAAAGATTTTTCTCTTGACTGCTAAAATTTCTCAGGGTGTTACATGATCAAAGAATCATCATTCACCTTCCAACACTCATCAAAGAGAGTTAGGAGTGAATTAGTTTACCTGGAGCTATTTTTCTCTATGTAAGAGCAGATGAGGTTAATATTTTAAAAGCCACAATATGCATCTTATTTTAACTCTGTAGAATATGTAAATATTGATAATCTGTAGCATGCCAAAGTGCAGAGGTGTAAATAAAGTCATTCAAAGGGAGTCCTTCTTTTATTTCTTTCTGCCATGTAGGGGATTTCATTAAGGATGGGTAATTTCTTTTCCAAAAACAAAGTCAAGAGGTATTTATTGAAATATAGTTGAGTATGCCTGAGTTCAGGAGTTTAAAGAAATTAACTAGCTAATTAAAGGGAATGGTATCTGACCATAAGAAGCTTGATATGATATATCATCATAAGTCTTATAGAAACACCTGATACCTTTCAGAGACATCTTCTGGAATGTCTAACAAATGGCAGAGTGACAATCTTTAAAATCTGTTGTTGCTAACATCAATTATAAAATCATAGAAAATACAATTTTAGGATGCTAATATTAGTCATTCATCTTTCTAGAAGAGTCCTTCGAGGCAATTTTATTTGGGGAAGGTGGGGCGTGAGGATTGGAAGGTGATGTTCTAACCATTCAGTTGTAAATTTTACAATTGCCTTTTTAAGACATCAATAATTCTAAGACTCATCTACAGGAATATTTTTCAATGAATGGCCTTTGAGCAGACTTTTATTCTTCTGTTTAGATGCTTCCCTCTAACTCAGATGTGTCATTCCATAGACCTAGAAGAGATATGGAAATAACTTTATAAGTAAATAACTATAATTTAGATCCATATGGCAAGTTGAATTATAAAGCCATCTGCTCATAACAAAACGGAGAAGGGATACATAGTAATTTGTGTTATGCATGTGTGGCTTGAAAATAAGCCATATGCTTATATAACATCTGATTTTCTAAAAAGGTATTCCTCGGGGCAAAAATCAGTGTATCATAAATACTTTATTATTTAATATCAACCAAAGTACCATATTGATCTGACTTTGACATTGAATTACAGATATATGTGCTCCATATTACCTCTATGCATATTGCCTGATAACTATTTGCACTGAAAAACTTGTGGGTAAAATTTTTTTTAGCATTATTTATATATCTTCATCTAGACGTCTGTTCTACATTTATTAATAAAGTTTTTGGCAACATAATTTCATTCACTGTAATACTCTTACACAATTTTAGCTACACATCTTCAAAAGATGCATGTTTATATTAAGGGGGTGTTTTTAGTTATATAATATATTTCTAAATTCATACCAAGATTTGATTGTCAACCAAAGCATAACGCATATGATACTCTTTATCTTTATTAAGAGATTAAAGGGCTTATAATCAGTGGCAAAAATGGCTTTGGCTATTTTGGAAAGACTTTTTTTAAATACTTGACACATTTTCCCATGTCTATTATTACATTTCAGCTGTTAGGGGATTTCTGGGATTTTGAAGACCTACTTCACATTGCATTCTGTGGGCTGCAGTTCACCATGGATCACTACTATTTGAAGAAATTGAAATTTGTTGGTCCCAGGTTATTCAATTTGTGTTAGGACAAAACCTGAATGGATCAACCTAATATTCATCAAATACTTTTGAATATGAATAATCTAATATTTTCCCATTTCATTATGTTTGAATTACTAAACACTTTATGATCAAAATGCACTTAATCTAACTTATTTTTCATTTGCTGTCCATTTTCCAAGCATTTTAAAGCTCTGATGTTCATCTTTGGTGATGTTTAAAACAAGGTGTTTTCCTTCAAATTTCAATATGAAAATTTTGGGATTATTTGGGTGCTAGTTCCTTGCTTCATCGTCTGTTGGCTATTTTAAGACAGTTTGTAATTCCAAAGAGCTATGTTTATAGCAATAAAGATTGATATGCCTCCATTATCTTTCCTGAATTATAAGGTTGGAAGAGGCTTTAGATTGTAAGAAATAATTAGGAGTTATCAAATCCAGTTATTATTTTCATCCCATATTCAAGAACATAATTACTTTATTTTCACAATGTCAAAACATTCTCTCTTTCCTAGCTTCCTTTTTCTTTCTTGTTTTGTCTTTCCTTTTTTTTTTTTCATACTTTCTGAGGGGCCTACTCTGCAGAGTACTTTTTAGGGAACCCAGAGTCCAGCCTTGACCAGATGTTTAGCCTTATTGAAATAAACAGATGATTTTTAAAAGCTAAACAAAAGCTTGCATTTTAGACTTTTCTTTGATATTTTTAACATTTTATACATTTTATTTTTATTTTATACTTTTACCTCTTTCATCCTGTTTTGACTACACTAGTATTTTATTTCTTCTAAAATAGCTTTTCTTATTTGCTTTTATTTTTTTAATTTTTGAACAACCGTACAAGTTTTTAACAAAATAATGTGTATAGTTTCTGGATACTAGATTTACCCCCCAGGAGTGCCCCCCCCCAATTTCCCACCCATATCCCTCCCTTCCCTTACCCTCAATATCTCTAAAAAAGTATTAGGTTGTATAACATTACACTTTATCTGGATTTAACACATGATAATGGACCACCTTTCTGAATGGCCAGGGTCTAGTTCCAACCTCCACAGATGAGTAGAGACATTTGACCCTTGGATCTCTGGTTTAAGCTGATATTACTAAGCATAATTTCTTCCATAGACACCCATTTACCTTCAAAGGGTGCAATATCATTGTTTCTAATTGCTGTGTAAAATTTCATGGTATATATGTACCACAGTTTTTGGATCCATTCATCCAGTGAGGGACATCTGGATTGTTTCCATAATTTAGCTATTGTAAATTGAGCTGCTAGGAACATAGATATTGCTGTGTCACTATAATGTGCTGATTCTAAATCCCCTGGAAAGATACCCAGGAGGGGAATAGCACGGTGGGCTCATCCCTAGTTTTTTGAGGATTCTCCACACTGCTTTCCAGAGGGGCTGTACCAGTCTGCAGCTCCACCAACAGTGTGTTAGTGTGCCTATCTCTCCGCAGCCCCTCCAGCATCTATTATTATTTATTTTCTCCATTTTTGCCATTCTGACTGGTGTAAGGTGATATCTTAATGTGGTTTTCATTTGCATTTCTCTGATTACTAGTGATTTAGAGCATTTTCTCATGTATTCATTGGCTTGATCAATGTCTTCTGTTGAGAAGTTTCTATTTAGCTCTTTGGCCCATTTATTAATTGGGCTGGTAGTGTTTTTGTAGTTGAGATTTTTTGAGATGATTTTTTTCTTCTTTGCAGTGCTAAGGATTGAACCCAGGGCCTTGTACATGCTAGGCAAGCACTTAACCACTGAGCCACATCCCCAGCCCTTTCTTATTTGCTTTTAAAGTCATACCCTTTCCTCTGTTAGCAAGCCACCTTGGCTGTCTGGGCATAGGACCCTTCTGACCCAAGGGTGGTCAAGAAAGAGCAAGGATACCTGTGGGTCTGGAGGGAGTTAAAGAATGAAAACAACACGACACAGGATCTGAGAGGTAGCAAGGGTGAGCTTGAGTTTGGCCATGGAGGCCATTCTAAACCTCTGACTCGTTCAGAGTATAATGGAGATCCTTGGGCAAGTCTGGGATGAACAGTTCCCTGCTCAGCTTTGTATTTTTAAAATATCACACTACATCCACTGTTGACACTCATGGAAGGAAGTCTCAGAGTCAAGGAAATTGGCTAGAAGGCTAGTGTGCTACTCCAAGAGAGTGGTTAGACTGTGGCAGTTTGGTAGCAAAATAAGTGACAAAAAAAAAAAAAATCCCAATCAGGCCAACAGCAACATGCAGAAAGAAACTGGAGATGAGGTCGCTGAGCTAAGATTAAATTTAAGTCTCATTATAAACTGCCTTGGAAAATCTCAACCATGACAGGACAAATGCAGAATGTTGGCTTGATCAAAACTTGAAATTTACGCAGTTTCTAGTCAACTTGGTGATTGAATTCAAAGAAAAAAATTCCTGCTGACCATGAGGGACTGACTTTTCCAAGTTTGACCAAAAGAGCTTATCAACCTGGTGTATCCCAGTCTGTTCCTGTTTCCTAGTCATATCCCCACTTTCTTAACCTCTTAAATGAAACCTAGGGAGAAGGGATTCTGCCTCTAGGACTTTCCCAGAACAGGTAAGAAGATTGGGTTCTGATTCTTCTCAAAGTTCACATCTGATTTGACCCAGGATAGAATCTGTCATATCGTTTCATAGGAAATTACTTTCTTCCATTCAATTTAGCAGATAATCTCTCAAAATGTATGCCATTTTCTGCTAGATAAATTAGAGACCTGGGCTTTTCTGTTCATTTTAATCGTACCTTATATTGGGTTCACCCAGAAGCAGATCCTGACATAGGATCTGAGAGCAACTTTGGAAGGAAGGAAAGAAACCACAGGTAGGAAATAGGGAGAGAAACAAGAAAGGGGATGCTGACGACAGCAAAAGGTACAGTACCAAGTGAGGTACAACCATGGGCAATGGAAACTCTGTCCTCCTGGGAGAGCCCCTGGAAGGGAGTGCACAGTTCACGACTGCAGAGTGAAGTCATCCAAACCGTGAGGGAGGCAGAGAACAGACACACACCAACCGCCACCAGCTGACAGTCTAGGCCACCTCTGGGGACAGTTACTTCCTGAGACTGCTACAGAGGTGCATGAGGGGCTTTGACGTCACTGAAGTGAAGAAATGCAGGAACTAAGAGTTGGGTAGGTGGGCTCTGAAACAATAGGAGCAGAATATAGATCAGCCTTATTAGGGAAGAGCTCTTAGTCACCGGTGTGCTCTGCATCACTCTGGTGAAATTCGCTAGGAGGAGCTTCAGAATTTTCTGATTTGCCAAGACTTTCTTGAATTTGAATATTCTCCTGTGAACAAGAATGAGTCATAGAGTCAATATATTGACAAATTAGGCAGCAAAGCCCAAAGCTGCGAAATAGGAAAGTCTTTAAATTCCCTTGCCATTAATTTGTACCTTCACGGTTTTATATCATTTAGGCTATTTAGATGCTTGCCCAACCCCACAAAGTGCTTAAACATATAATCATTCTCCTGTAATACAGACTTGGCTTTACTCTTACAGACTCAGGAGTGTCTCGAGGAAATAATTGTCTTGATGTATATATTTATTGCCAAAAATAAAGGCTATCAGTTCACTATAGTTACCATGTTTTGTAGACACAACCCCAATATTTTAATAGTTTATTGCTGGCAACGTCATACCAAATCACTGTCTCTGAGGCAAGTGCTTGCACCTAGCTTGTTAAAAAAAAGTACACCAAAAAATTGCCCTGTCATGAGTTGGATAAACAAACAATTAAATAAATTTTGAATTAATATGTGATGCCCAGACTTCAGCCAGTAACAAGCAGAAGCTCCATAATTATTCGCTGAACACGTGAAAAAATTGAGTACGTTCACTACTCAAGTTGCTTTAGAATCCATCCTGGCATTGACAGACTGTATGAGAACTGAGCCCCCCATCACATCGGATTGCTTATTATATTCCCACTGTTCCAAACAGAGATACTGGTTCTGAATTTCTTCTCAGCCTGGCAATGCCTCTTTAAACAGAGTAACACGGGGTTGGGGATTTAGCTCAGTGGCAGAGCACTTGCCTAGCATGTGCAAGGTCCTGAGTTTGGTCCTCAACCCTGAAAATAAATAAAGAAATAAAATAAGCAGAGTAACACAATGATTTAACTTTGTTCAATTGCAAAGTGTGCCTTGGCCAATTGTTTTAAATACATTTTAGGAAAAGATGAACTACGTAAAAATTTATACCTAATTAGTGTTTCATTAGTACTATAGGGTAAATTGAAAGAAAATCAGTTTACTTTCAAATATAAAGAAACATTTTCCAACTATTTGAAAAAATAGACTACAAAAAAGTCTAAAATTAAGAAAAAATATGACTTTAATCACATAACAAAAGTTACAGTAGCAATAGAAATTGCTCCCAAAACGCTGAGATAGACAAATAAAAAATATACAGAAAAATCACCTAGTAGATTAAATCAAACATATGCGAAGTTCCTAAAACTTTCCAAATATTATTCACTGGAAGAATAAATGTAAGTATTCCTTCTTATGGGGCAATATACTCCTGCAGTTCAGATGAAGGCAACTAGAAATGTCCTTTCATCTTTGTCCTCTACTTATGAACAACAAGTATTTTTTGAACTGTAACTTGATTGCTAAGACAAGCAAAGAGTATTCTTTGCGGAGAGGAAATGAACTTTATATCTACTACCCATGGATCAAGTTATTACGAATTACAAACTAATACATTAGTATTCTGCTTTATACATTACCTTCTTTGACTCAATTATTGAGAATTCATCACTAAGAAAACGAATCCGCTTTCAATATAAGGAAAAAACTCCATGTGAGCCTGCAGAAAACTGGAATATAAACCTTGCAATAGGAGAACTCTAGTTACATGACGTAATTAGCAGGACCCATTATTAATTGAGCTCGGTCCTCCTTGGGAAATCCCCTGGGAGATAACTTCTGGCTGAACTTTTTTTTTTCTTTTCCAATAGTCTCATCATTAACAGCTTAAAAGTCCTTCTGTGACATTATTGTTTGTGAGGAAAAGAAAATGAACCACATTTTTTAAAAAGGTGTATAATGTATTTAAAAAGTCATTACAACCAAAATAAAAAAACAATGAAATACAATTTTAAATATAGGTAGAACATTGTCAAGAATGAGACTTTCTAGGAGGGAGATAGAGGAATGTGGGAGGGGGAGATATTGAACAAATTGTATTGCTGAATTGCGTGCATTTAGGGATATGTAACAACTAATCCCAACATTATGTAAAACTATAATGCACTAATAAAAAACAAATTAAAAAAAACCAGAATGAGACTTTCTGAACTACAGTAGCAAACAGGAAAGAAAAATCATGTATAGTAGCATGCATTAAACATTTTAGTAAAACAACTTAGGCCCATACCTACCACTATAGACTTTAATAACAACCAAATATATAACCATATAAAAATTCCAGAAATTCTGAAAGAAATAACAAAGAACTCTTTACATGCTAGCTTCTTTATATAAATATATCTAATTTGATCTCCCAAAATCCTCCAAGGAGGCAAATATAAGAAGAAACTGAAATTTAGAGAGCTAAATTAACTCATTCAGAAACAGACCAAGTCAGTGAAACCTAGAATTTGAACCAGATCTAAATCTTTAATGCTTCAATATACCACATGACGTAACACATTTATCTATCTGCATATAGGGATATAATTATATGATTATTGACAAACTAAAAACCGTAGTTAAGGATAAGCTAAAGAAATAAGAATACATTTTAACTTCTATACAACAAAACTGACAATGATAATAAAAATGAAGACACTGAGGATTTTCAGTAAATGATGTCAGAGTCGAGATCTTTCTACTCTACCAGGCTCCACATACCAAATGAAAATAATAAGTAAAATAAAAACAGAAAATAGCCCACCTTCAAAAATTGGAAGCCAACCTCTCTGCCCAAACACATACTTAACACCAAGAATGTCTGCTAAATCTAGCAAAATTTGTATTCAAACTAGGAAAGTCTAAAACTACTGAATATTTCTCTGCATATACTTAAGGGTTGATCCTGTCTGGATGATTGGCTCCCTCCCATTCATATGTTGAAATCTTAAACCCCAAGGGATAGTAAAAGGTAGGATCTTTAGGAGGAGATTGGGTCATAGGGCCATGCCCTCATGAATGGGGTTATCTGTCTGATCAAATAGGCTCAAGGGAGCACCATCCCTTCCACCAGGTAAACATACAGCAGATGATTTATCTATGAACCAAGAAACAGAGCCTCACTAGACACTGAATCTGCCACCACCTTGATCTTGAATGTAGCATCCAGAACTGTGAGACATCAACTTCTGTAGATCATAAGCAACCCAGCCTCTGCTATTTTGTTTTAGCAGCCTCGGTGAACTAAAATAAGAGTGGAGATTTCTCTAAAAGTGACATAATCCCTTAGAATCTAGGGATAGAAGAAAACTATAATATTACCAAAGAACATCTGTACGGGAACGCAGTTCTACATCACTAGTTAGCAGGGGAAGGGAAAACTGAAGGTCAGACTCTGTAAAGACGTCACCTACATTTTATCTAAATTGTATGTGTTTAAAAATCAATAATAAAGACATCAGTAACACAATGGAAAAAAAACAAAAAATAAAATAAACATTTCACATAAAAAGAAATACAGGGATGGAGTGGTGGCTCAGCGGTTATGATACCTGCCTGGCATGCGCGAGGACACGAGTTCAAACCCCAGCACCACATACACAACAGAGTGTCAGAGAAATGAAAGTCACATGAAAAACTAAATAAAAATTTCTTCTCTCTTTCTCTTTCTCTCTCTCTCTCTCTCCCTCTCTCTCTCTCTCTCACTGTCCCCTTTTTCTTAAAAAGAAAGAAAGAAAGACAGACAAATGGCCAATACTACTCCTCTGCCTGCACATGAAGAGATGTTAAATCTTACTCACACTAGAAAAATGTCCTCATTTACCTGATGACTTTTCTCCCTGGACCACTCACAGTACCAGGTAATTATCCTGACTCAATGGTCCTTAACTTGAGCCTGCAAACCCAGAATTACCTGGAGAGCATGCTAAATATGAATAATTCTTAGTCTCATCCCCAGATTCTGACTGAAATAAATCTGTGGTCAAGAAATAGGCACTTTCTGTATACTGACCCAAGAAACGTATTTCAAAAGGCACTGTCTGTCTTTAGGTCATCTTATTTCTAATATTCTTCCCAAACAACTTGAGCTGCCCATATCCTGTATCCACGTTGGCCAGATGCGTGATACAGTTTTGCCCAAGAGGGTACTGCCAACATCCTCAAAGTAGCCAGAGTGACACGTAAGCAGCTACCACACTGTGGTACAGGTACCACTGTCATGATCAGGAGCCAGGAGTCAGACTAAGACGACATTTTCCAGGATAAGTATGTAGCAAGTATGTAATAAACATGTAAGTGGCACACTTTAATTAATACAGAGCTAGAAGTCACGCTATTCTGTCCCCTTGTATTTGGAAGACAATACATCCCACAGCAATGACGCAAAGTCACAAACAGAATCAACAAGTTAGCTCTGTTAGGGTGCAAGTACGAATTTAGGGTGTAAACTAACATCGTCTTTATGGCATTAACGTAGCACTTGAGGAAACTGACATTTAAACTCCATGATTTCTAATACCCACTAAATAGCCCGGTTGGTGGGCCCCTTGTTGCCAAACATAAATTGATTTTAATGAGGGGATGGGATGCTTATCTTTAGGGCTGCAGGTGAACCATCAGACATGTGTTCACAGCCACAATTCTAGGTCAAAACAAAGACAAGCCTGTTTACCTTTTGTTCATCCCCCCAGGCCCAGGCTAATGAAAACCCTTTTGTTTGCATCAGCTGTAGAAAGACTGGACTACATTTGACAGTTTAGGACCATAAATATTTTTTAATTCCCTTTCCTCTAACATATGCCTTCAAGAAATATAACTATACCTAAATATTTAAATAATATCTACTAGTAACCCTATACTATAACAATTTGTTGAAAAATCTTTTCCTAACATCATTTCTACAACCTCTTTGCCTACATAGATTACATTTCTTTTCTTCAAAGAGACCTTGTACTGGCACACAATGAATTAGCTACCCTCTTGCAGCATTACTTGGAAAAAGACAAGTTTTAAAAGTTCTGTGTTCTACATGGATGTGATATGACCCACTATTATGGATGATATTATAAAAGTACAAGAACAATATTAAATATCCAGAGCATCCCTGAAGTTCAAGGTACACTTTGATCTGAGCAAATCAAATGCTACTGATTTGACATCAGGTAAATACTATGAAGAACTTACTAAGAAAATTCTGCTCATAGAACTACTACTAAATTCAACTACTAAATTCAACTACTAGAACAACTACTAAATTCAATAGTTTAGTAAATTGTGAAGTGTGCAAAAGTTATTTAAAACCAATAACATTTGACCATCAAATATCCAAAAAATGGGTATATAAATTGGTAGTGATGCAGGAGATAAAATTCTTGCTCTATCTTCAGCCTCTCTGGGCTACTGATATAACAAGGGTAGAAAAGAAGGAAGAAAAGAGACATTGCTTTATATAACCTCTATGATATATTTAGGCATTAATAGTTTATGCTCTGTTTCTATAGTGTCTGGAAGCTCTCAGGTGAAGCAGAAGTAGCTGCTTTTTATCTACTCAAGCTCAGAACGATGACGGCATATTGTGTTTGGGGACTGTACAAGCTTACAACTCCCAGGGGTAAACAAATGAAATAATAGAATGCAAAATCACCATTTCTTAATTATTACAAAATCCTTTTTAAGATAAAGAAAAAGAATCAATTTTATTTATTTTTTCATCTGGTTTGTTTTTCCAGCACTTAGTTGTGTTGCTGGAGTTCGAAGCCAGGTCCTTGTGCGTGCCAGGCAAAGCACTCTATTCCTGAGCCACAGCTCCAGTCCTGTTACAGAATCTCTTTCTTGCTATGGTTTGAATAGGGTTTGAGAGTCACCCAGAGGTCCACAAGCTAGAATTGTGATCTCCACTGTGATCGATTGCATAGAAATTTATGGAAACTTTAAGAGGTGGGGCCAAGGGGAAGATGGTTAGGTCACTGGAGACACTGCCCTCAGAAGATATTAGCATAGTTCTTGAAAGACCTTGATTAGTGCCAAAGAGAGTGGGCTGTTATAGAAACAGCAAGCCTGGCCCCTGGATCCCATTTGCTTTCTCCCTTGCCTTACGACCGCTCTCTCTCTCTCTCTCTCTCTCTCTCTCTCTCGTGTGTTTCTGCTATGACACCATCCACCATGTTGCTATGCAGCCTGAACGCCCTCACCACAAGCCAAACCAATGGGTTGCCTGATCTTGGATTTTCAGCTTCCAAAAGTGTGCATTACATAAAACTCTTTTCTTTATACATTACCCAGCCTCAGGCATTTTCATAGCGAAATCAAACTCTCATATTGCAAAACAATGGTGGAAACCTTACTAAAATATTTCCACTAGACACAGCAATAGAAAAGAATATAGTTTTCCTCTTGTGAAAAGCAAAGTCACTTAGTGATCTAGACTTGACTCACTAATTCTTTTAGGTAAATAAAATTATTCTAATTCAATCATACATGAAATAAAACAGGAATATATTTCTTTAGCTAGATGAACAATGGTCAACTTTCTATATACACATGTTGGTGTCATGCACTATGGTAGGTTGCCTCTGAGCCTGCTTGGAAGTAGTTAAAATTTCTGCTAACATTCTGAGTGACCCTTTGTGTATAACCATAATGCAATAGAGCATGCTTGCTGTGTTCCACAGTGCTTCCCATTGCAACCAACGTCTCCCACATTTATTTTTGATTCATAGTCCTAGAGCATAGGACTGGAAGCACTGAAGCTTCTGGGTATGTTCCACCATCCTCTTAAATTCCCCTTTTGATGCAAACCAAAATAGTTTTACATACATAGGCTCTGATAAACTGAGTACCTAAAAAGATGTCTGCTATAGCTTATTAAGAGCAAAAGTCCATCAATTTGAGATCATCTATATTCTTGGCAGTACCCACTACTTCAAATAATCTTGGAGCTACCTGAAATGTTTCAAAATAGGGTACCACACATGCTTTACCTGATCACCTTATATATTTTTTAAATTGGCAAATATTCTCAATCTTTAAGTTTGAACTAGGTAAATATAGTCAAATACTATCTCTTTGTAGAAATTCATTTTTCCCCTTTGCTTAAATATAATGTCCTTCTCTCTTTCCCATAAATATCTTCAACATTTGATTCATTTCTCTTCATTTGAGGATACTATGCTGGCCCTCTAATCGCCTAGACTCTTTCCTATGCTTCCAAAAAGGTTATGCTGTTTCTTAAGAGAGCAAGCGCTACTTAGCATACATTCCACAGCAGAGTCCGCCTTGCTTATGAATTGCAGTAACAGGATAGCGAAGATGCCGCCTCCCTTTGAAATTCTCCAACCAACATGTATTAGCAATTAGAGATCATTTAACTACATTTTCTTTTTATGCATGTTGACATTGCTGCTAAGCTGCAATTTTTCCGCAAGGACACTCTGTACCTTATTCAAAACACATACTAAGAGAAACAGAAATTAAAACAGGAAAATGATATAAAAATATCTAGATAAGCTCTGGTTTTATTTTTCCTTAATTTCTCAGATTTTCAACTTCAGCTTCTCCTTAATGAATATTTTGCGATGGTTTAAAAGGTGTTCTTTGATCATGTTAGATATGTTGTTAATCAGTAGAAATGCCCATGAAGAGTGAGGAAACTGTATTGTTATTTTAACAGAATTCCTTTAAGTATTGTATTAAAGAGGTTTAATTATCTAATCAGAAGAATTTTATTTGCCAAAATTTGCAAACAAACATCTTGGTACTAGTTAAATCAGTTTCTTCATATTAACCATGTTATTCCAGAACATTTTTAAAACTGAGAATGCAGGTCAAGTCTAAGACTTCTTAAAGAGAAGCAGGAACCATGTGGACTAAGAAAGGAGATTTTCATTATTCCAACTTCCTCCCTACACCATCCTGGTGCCTTTCCACAATCCCCTCTGCTAACAGCGTCACTCCTTGAAGCTGATTCTGTAGTGCACATGTGTGTGTCTGTGTTGTCAGTATATGTAATTTTGCTTTTACAATGTTGGCAGTAAGAACCAGCCTTCTAATTTTATTCAGCATGATGATAGGCCCTAGCATTTTAATTATTTTTCATGTTGTGAGTAATTTATTATTCATTGGGTATCTTCCCTATAAATCTTGTCCTCCTCTGTACAATTTTTTTTTTTTTGCTGTCCCACAAAGGGTTTCATTGCAATAAGAATCAAGGTGTGTCTATGCTCTTACCCAGAGCCCAAATAATGCCAGCCTTCCAGACCAGCCCAGGAGTTTGGGGTGGGGAAACAGAGTCATTATAGAAAATCTTCATCCCTCTTCAGAGAGAGCATCAGAGTTATCACCCATGCCCTCCTAAAAGGGCATCTGGAAGCACGTCTTGCCACAGAGCCCAATTCAGGACCCAGAAGACCAGGACTAAAATTGAATAGAACTGGCATTTGTTTGCAAGAGAAATTCAAAGGAATGGATTGGCTCCTTCTCAGAAACATTTGCCTTTTGATCATTCTAATGGTGAGTAGAATTTAAAGTCCTGGGAAGGAAATGCAGCCTTCAGGTCTTATCTCTGCTGTCTTCTCTTGGGATTTCTACTTAAAATTTGTTCCATTTTTTTAATTTCCTTTCTGCAAAGAGACCTAGAAGTTCAACCTCCATTGATTTCAAAGGATTCTCTCTGCCAATGGTACAGAGAATCAGGGTGAGAAATTCAATTAGATTTAAATGGTCTTAGAGACACAATCTATTTCAGATTAAATGCTAAGATAATTCTAAAATTCATAATTAGAAATAAAATTCTTTTTCTGTTATATTTTATATTTAAATCAAACAAATTGCTGTGAAAATTCCTAGTGCAGATGCATTAAAAATTAGACAGGGAGTAAAGTTGATCAGACCCATTTCTTTTAAACAGTTATTTCCCTCTGAGTTTCTTTCAAAGTATACGGATGTTAGCTATGTGAAAATTATGTTGCAACTGATTATGAAATATTTAAGTTGTATTATTAGAGCCTTCTTCTTATAGGCCAGGAAGGAAATATTTAAATAATTTATTTCTCCAACATAAATGCGGTATTACTTTCTTCCAACCCTGGGTGTCCAGGGTGTGAAGTGCTTCCCACATGAGCACCATGCACTGTGAGTATCTGCCCTTGGAAGAGATAACTGTTGCCAATTCAATTAGAAAAGTTTATGAAAAGAAGCAATTAAACTAGTTTAGATTAAATTAAGCTTACGTTCATGGTGATTAAATGACAGAACAAATCAACCAAAATACATTAAAAGAATAAGAGAAAGATAAGAGACGGGGATTATTAGGAAATTACATGGGACTTTTTTTTTCCAAGCGAATTAAGCAAATACCCCATACTTGGCTCTATCTCAGTCTCCCATGGCAGTTGGTAGAGGTGTTGACATAACTTGGAAAATGATTCCCATGCTATACCCAGACGAGTGGCATTATACTCACATGAACATCAGTTCTTAAAGATAGGGCATCCGGGGCTGGGAGAGACGAGAACACATGGTTGACCAGTTGGCACAGCAACTTCCTCTGGAGTTCACGTTTCTGTGAACTTCAAAAGCAGTGCAGGAGCCTACACTGCCAGAGGGCACAGAGCCCAAGCTTGGTAGGGAACGTGAGAACAGCGGTAGAATATTTCATTCCCCTAGTTGAAGAGACATTATTAAACAAGATCATTTTTAAAACATTTTTAAACTGAAAAACACCAGAGAAATGCAACGTGCTATTAGGATGATTGCTATTTGTTTATTAAATGAAAAAGTTACTAAAGGCAAGTCAAGTACCAGACTCGTCTTTAGGAGAAATTTTAAATTATCCACATGTACTTCTTGCCATACTTCTTCTGTAGGGACTCTCCACGCTTTGACTCAGATAAACCTTTTGTCTTCTGCAAGAAAAACTGCATGGGTCAAGATTTTCCAAGCAACTTCTAAGAGCTAATGTGTGTCTCCTATTGCTGTCTGCATGGGCTTGTTTTATGAAATATGTTATTATTTAATTAAAGAGTTAATTCATGTTATCCTTGATCTTGAAAGCGTATCATATGTCAGATTCCCAGGACTTTTTTTGGAATAATATTAATCTAGTTTTCTTGGTAATCCTAGTGTTTGTGATATTTAATTCCCACTTCTCATTGGTATTTTATGTATTTGTTTTGACTTTTATGGTAATTGTTAAAAACATTTAAGTTCCGATGCGTTTCTAATAGCTCCCTTAAGATAGCAATTAAAAATGTCTGGAACTGGGAAATAGAGACTTACAGCATATTTCAAGACTGAGGCAAGTGCAAGAATGTTTAAGAAGAATCAATATGATATCACAGGAATTGTAGAAAAATAAGCATACCTATTTTTCTTTAATTTCTTACACTTGAACTCTGCCTTTTTTTTCATTAACTAAATCAAAGACTCTCTGGGGCATCATTGTGGCTTACACTAATGAGGGTGTGGTGACCTCTCAGACTTATGGATACTTTGTGTCAGCTACATTCCAACCACAAGAAGTACTTTAAACAAAGTTTTAACTGACTTAACCAATAAAAAGTACCCCAAACTCTAGGGTTCAATAGGGTGTTTTACTTTATTAAGTCGTTTATCATTTTCTTCCTAAGGGTGTTCATCATGTTCTTCTGCTATAAACCGGATGGGGAGGCGGGGTACAATCAACACTGAACTGAGACTTCTCAGGTTTGAGTCACAGCTGCCCTTCAAAGTAGCAGTGTGACTTGGGCGAAAGCACCCCACTCCTTAGGGCTTTATTGTAACCCAGGGACAATGTGTGGCTAGACATGATGTCACTAAGCTTCCTCCACTGTCAGAACCCTGCAATTCTTTGATTATCGCTACTGAATGCCTATGCCATAGAAGTCAATGTCTGGCTCCTGAATCTTAGTTTCATAAATTTTCCTGGAGAATCTAAAAATTTAAGTAATGTTCTGGGTTGTATACATTTTATTAGCAAGGAATCCCTAGAGGCAGAGTAGTTATTGGCTAAATAAGGACTGTACTTTGTCAAGTGATAAAATCATAAAAAACAACCATTGATCAGATAACAATTTTTGTCCACATATGGTAACCATTCATGCTACATATGAAGTGTAAACACTCCAATTAAATATTCTGATTCTTGGAAAGTAAAAAAGGTAGGTAGTTACATGGAAGTACGTCTCACCTCTATTATTTGTTTTGACTGGCAGTTTTCCAAAAATATAATGATGAGGGGGAGATACTATCTGATTGTTTTTTACCTGTACTAAGCAGAATATCCTGGATCACATTAAATGATTGGTTTTGGTACTGTGCATTCCAGAAATCTTAATGCCCTCACTACAGTAAAGGTTACATTGAATCAAATCCCACCTCTATTACTTTTTTTGCCTTGACATAAACAGCTAAGGAATTCTATACATTAAACCAAATGGACAAATTTATAATTTTACCTTCAAATTCCTGCTGAGTCTATGGGGAAAATTTTAACTTTAAATTAAAAAAAAACTTCATATTCCAAGCAAAAGCTAGTGTTATTGACATACTATAAGGTACAACTTTAGCACAGTTTTCTTTAGTGATGTCTATCAATAGAATTTCAGCATAAAAAAATACTGCCTTAGAAGTATTTAATGGCTCTTACGACTCTCTAATGCTTTTCCCTTTTAGAAGTACTTCTTTTTTTAGAGAACATCTGGATTCTAAATACCCAGTCTGACGATGATTCCTTTCTTGTGCTAAGGTGTCCAGGGAGGACTTGCAGAACGATGGATCCGTTGATTGGGCTATAGCGATGCTTCCTTCCCTTTCCCAAGGGGGAAGGTGGTTGAATCCCTCACTCACACAGAGCAGTGTGATGATGACAGGGTTGTGTGACCGGGGAGACTAGAGTGAAGCCCTCAGATCTTACTTGCATGAGAAATGTTTGTCCTTCCTTTCTACACAGAAAATTACACAGCTTACAAACTAAAAGGCCATTACTTGATATACCTTCAATTATAAACAAAAGTGGTATAATTAGGCTTGAACCTGGCAGCTCTACCTCATCCCTAGGAAGATAGCAACTGCTTTACTCAATAATTTTTATAAGCATTATTCAAGAGAGAGCTGCTTATTAATAGGATAGTCCTAAGTATGCAAATGACTTCAGAACTGACTTCAAAAGGGCAAGTAACTCGTAGACTCGAAAAAAGCTTCATTCAATACCTTTGACTTCAAATGCACTCAGTATGTTAGAGAATAATATGTATTCTAAACTTCGTAATGAACCCAGTTAATGACTTAGACTCAACATGTCTTTTATAACATTATCAGATTCCTTTAATAAATAAATATTGAAAGAGAAAACAGGATCCAGAAGAATTTCTGCAATTTGCTAAAATGTTAAATGGCAACAGATTTTTTTTTAAGAGACAGGGGCAGTGAGAGAGAGAGCAAGAGAGAGAGAGAAGAAGAGATCAAATTTATTTAGTTTTTCACGTGGCTTTCATTGCTCCAACATTTTGTTGTGTATGTGGTGCTGAGGTTCAAACCCAGGTCCTCATGCATGCCAGGCACGTGCTGTTAACCACCAAGCCACCACTCCAGCCCCAGCAATAGATTATTAATAATGTATTAATACTCCATTATTCCATTTGGAATTTCGTATATCATTATGGCATACAGACAACAGTACCTGACACGTATTTTGCCAATGAAACTTTTTCAATGAATGAATGGATCTACCTTCTACTTTGTGTTTCTTTTACAAAATCACTTCAACATATTGCCCACCCACATGCTGCTAGACAACGTTCATGTGGTTAGTGGGCTTCAAAATGAGTTTGAGCATTTTAAACTGAGATAAAGAATACTTTCTCGGCAATAGGGCCTGCCATTGTGTTGCCTTTCTACCACATTACAGTGATAACATATTTTACAGTTAACAAAGTTATTTAAACATATGACAAAAATCCTGAAAGGCAAACAGAAGTATCTCATTTTAGAAATTAAAAAAAAAAAATTTCAGAAAAGAAATTAGTTAGACAACCAATAATTAGGACAGGCTGGATTTGAACCCAAAAGTGCAAGACTAAAACTCTTTAGTCAGAACTGACTGTTTACAAAGGCCACTCTGGGTTCCTGCCTAGTTGTATTCATACTTCAAAAGTATTCCCACGTCATTTTGGTTCTTTTATCTGCCTGCCCTCTTTTTTAACATGTAGCCCTGTCTGGGTAGGAGCTACCTCTTACTCTCCACTGAATTCTCATAAATTAGCACACATATAGCCATATTCTTAGGCACTTCCGGGTTCCTTCCATGAATGAAGTTGATTATAAAGACATAGAAAAAGAGAAAACAAAAATCTCTCATCAAGAGGCCCACAGAAGCCAGAATGCATTTACGATGCCACTCATCTCTCCAGGTTGTTTTGCTCCCTCAACACAGGTGCCTCCAACTCCCTTTTCTAGTGTTCTGCCGCTGTGGGGACTGGTTCAGCCAGTCCCATTCTGCGTGGGTGTCTTTTAGCCAGGCTTTCGGGCCAAGCCACATCAGAGGCTCTTGCCTGGGCCACCTCTGCTCTGGAAAGCACACATGCAAGGGGTTCTCATAGGCAAGGGGCTCTACGGCTACCAAGGAGCCTGTTCTTGAGTCTGAGGTTCATGCCGTTATGCTACTTTGTCCAGTCTGGGAAGGTGTTGTAAGTTCACAGTTCTTCCAAGACACCTATTCACAAAGTAAGGCACTCCTGACGGGGCTCATGATCTCAGAGGCCTCCACAGTTAGACCCGCTGAGTTCCTCCTGGGAGACTTGCGCATAAAGTTATGGGACTGGAAGGCTTTGTTACAGTCACCCTCATCAGTAAAGTCAGTTGAGCAGGGAGCAGAAACACCAGCACGTAGCACAGAGGCCTCCATCCTGCACAACATGAGTTCTGTTAACGGACATTCCTGGCCTAGCCTGGGATTGAGCACTACACTGCCTTGTCCTGAACAAATGTCAGGGACATGCCATAAAGGAGGTTATAGTTTAGGATTCTTAGGGCTATTTGAGCTGGGCTCTATAAAAGGACAAGTGCAGCTAGGTGTGGTGGTGCACACCTGTAATCCCGGGTACTGGGGCGGGGGGAGGCTGAGGCAGAAGGATCACATACTCAAGGCTAACCTCAGCAGTTCAGCTGAGCTAAATTGCAACCTAGTGAGACCCTGTCTCAAATAAAATATACAAAGGGCTGAGGGAGTGGCTCAGGGATTAAGTGCCACTAGATTCAATTCTCAGTACAAAAAAAAAAAATTAAAGAAGTGCAAAGTAACAGGAGCTCAAACTTTTAATTTTTTTTAAGTACTAGGATTGAAGTCAGGGGTGCTTAACCACTGAGCAACACCCCCAGCCCTTTTTGTTTTTGAGACAGGGTCTCACTAAATTGCTTATGGCCTCACTAGATTGCTGAGGCTGGCCTTGAGTCCATGATCCTCCTGCCTCAGCCTCCCAAACCTCTAGGATTACAGGTATGCACCACAGTGCCTGGCTCAAATACTTTCTTATTCACTTTGAACTGAAGACAATCCGGTTGATGAGACTAATTTGCAGTCTCTAAAAATGATTGGACTAATACTTCTTGTATGTCCTAAGTATTCTGAACACATCTTCTCAAGCAAAAGAAAAGTTGTACTCTTCAGATCAGAGTCCAAAACAGAAGGTTGTAGGGTTTGTCCAAAGTCACTCTGCAGACAAAGGACAGAATCAAGACAGCTCTTCTGCCTCCAAGTCTAAGAAATTTGTGTCTTTAAACCATGATTTTATAATTTATTTCACTTCACGTGTACACCAGTTGAAACTTGATACCAGTTTACTCGCTGTAGTAACAGTGGTCTGCAATCGGGGCACATTCACTGAAATGCACGAGCAGTTCAGGGGGTTTATAGTGCACACATACTTTTAAAAGATTTTCTAGATTCTCAGCTTCTACATTCTTTCCTTAAGTCTATCTAGCTGAATATACACCTGAACCCAAGGTATCAACCGGTTCTCCTCTTCCAATTTAAAAAAAAAAAAATTACCCATGGTAAATATTACTAAGTTGCAGGACAATGGATTGTAAAATCATCTGGGGCATCAAACTAAGAGACAACTCAACATGTGATGTCAGTATTGAGAAAGAAAACCAACTCTAAAGCTTTTAACAAATCCTTTCACAAGTCAGGGGTTTCCAATTACATGTTTTCAACAGAGCTGAAAGATTTATTAGTTGATAGAGATATCATTTAGAAATCATTTTAAGGATAGATTACTCTATAACTTTAGGTCATATAATTCAGAATAAATGTAATGACTCTAAGAAAAAAATCCTTCAATATCATTAACCTATTAAAGTGAACATGTTCTCTAAGAATTGGACTTGAAACCAAAAGACAAAACCAAATCGCTGAAACTTGTTTAACTAATAATAAGCGATATATATTCACTAATTGCATTTTAAAACTCCATTTCTTGGCAATACATTTCTAATAAAGTTCTGTTTTGGGATTTAATTATATTGCATCAAAATTTCCATGTGTGCATGTTGCTTGCTCAATCCTGCTGTTCATTATGATTGTAAATCTAATCTCATCCATGGGGTCATAAATGGAAATAGGATATGGGAGTTCAAGGAGAAATAATTCAAACAAATACCAACTTTTAAAGAATTAAGTATCTACTTTACACTCATGGATGATACAAGGCATCAAATGACGAGGTTTAGCTGTTAAGCTTCTTGACAACAGAAAGGTTTAAAGAAGCACATCTTTTCAAAATTTCTTTTTCGTTGTTTGATTTGGGTGGGGAGGGAGAATAATTTCTTTTCTTCCGTTTTTTATTACTATAACTATTAACTGACATTAATTGTACAAATTACTGGGTTTCACTCTTATATTTTTGTCATACACATTTATTATGCTTTAATTGTATCATCTATCCCCCTTACTATTCTCTTATCTCTCTTATCCTTCCCTCTTTCCTACTCCCCTCCCACACACATCCTCTTCTCCTTCTCCTTTCAAGCTATCTTTTTAATATTGCTTTCGTTTTGTTTTCACATGTGAGAGAAAACATGGGATACTTGTCTTTCTGTGTCTGGCTTATTTTACTTTACACAATGACCTTCAGTTCCACCCATATTTCTATAAATGACATGATTTCATTCTTGTTTGTGGCTGAATAATATTCCATATATATACACCATATTTTCTTTTCCATTCATCTGTTGATGGGCACCAGGACTGATTCCATAACATGGCCATTGGGAATAGTGCCACAATAAAAATAGTTATGCAGATATCTATCTTGTATGCTGACTTCATTTCCTTTGTGTATATACCTAGGAGTGGTATGGCTACATCATATGTTAATTCAATTTTTAGTTTTTTGAGACTTCTCCATAGTGTTTTCCATTGTTGCTATGCTAGCATTACACTCCCACCAACAGTATATGAGGACTGTTTTTTCTCCACATCCTCACCAACATCTGTTACTTTTTTATCTTTATTTTTTTTTATAATAGCCATTCTAACTGGGGTGAGGCAGAATCTCAAGGTAGTTTTAATTTTGTTTTTCCTTGATGGCTAAGGATGTTGCATTTTAAAATCTATTTACTGGCCGTTTGTACTTTATTTTTTGACAAATGCCTGTCCAGATCATTTGCTTATTTCTTTATTGCATTTCAAAATGTCTTAAGTGTTCATGAGCAAAATTTTTGAAAACCTTTGCAAGATAGCATTAGTTCTAGTTAACATAAACATCAACACTTACTCAGAGCCAGGGCACAATTATGTGGCACAAAAAATTCAAACAAAATCAGAACAGTTTGGTAACATAATATTAGGTGATTCCAAAAAAAGAACTTTAGGTGTGAAGTAAATATAAAAATTGGTGGAATGGTGATTTGGACCTATTGTCAATCACTGTTTTAGTACTACATCTATACAATATCAACCGTGTAGTCTTGTTGTAAGCAGGCAGAAACCAGAGCGAGAGTGTTCCACCACACAGCTAAAGTCACCTTCCACGTCTCCGATGAGCAGATCCCAGCTAAGCCTCACTGTCGCTGCTTTCAAGTTAAAATTGGGCTATTAGCCGGGAAGTTCTGTGCCCAGCTTGCCCACACCAAGGTGGGCGGCGGGCAGCAACCCAATGATACTTCTGTGGTTCCATCAGGCCTGAGACAAGGTCAGCCAGGGAGAAAGGAACAACGGAAGAGAATATCAAAAGAGAGCAGCAGAGAAGAAGAGGGAGGAAACAGACCAGTGTGGAGCTGAAGATGAGGACAGGGAAATTCTCGTTAATAATGGGCTCATGTGCTCTGAGCTCACCAACCTGGCATTCACCAAGGTGAGGCTTCCAGTTAACCTCCCACTGAAAGAGGTGCCTGAGAATTGCAGGTCAAGTTCACTCTGCAGCATCAACTGCTGAATGTATTAGCTCTCAGTATCCTAATGTCCCAGGGATCCGAATGAAAACCAGCAACTACTAAGTGATAATGATACATAAGGCAACCATCGAAATGTATGTCTGTCTGTATTCATTGACACAGAACTTACCATGATAACCATTGAGTCCAAAAGGCAAATTGCAAAGTTGTATATATGGTTTCTTTTTGGTTAAAAAACAATTAGCCAGGCATGGAGGCATATGCCTGCAATCCTGGAGACTCAGGAGGCTGAGGCAGGAGGATTGCAAGTTTAAGGCCAGTCTCAGCAACTTAACAAGGCCCAAGCAACTTACCAAGACCCTGTCTCAAAATAAAACATAAAAAGGACTGAGGATATGGCTCAGTGTTGAAGCACTCCTGGATTCAATCCCCAGCCCCACTCCCCCGAAAAGAAAATTACAATTTGTGAAAATACAGTTTACAAAGAAAAAGTATGAAAAAAAAATTGCCAATCTCCAGTTAAATCCTGTTTGTTTGTTTGTTTTCTTGTATCTGTGAGAATCACCTGCTTTTCTAAAATTTAACCCTTAAAAGGTCACATTGATTATTATAAGGTAGCACATTCTATGCAAATGAATAATACTATTTTCTAGTAAATATTGATCTTCATTTCCAGGTCCAGATATTTTCCTAATGTCTAACAAAATTGCACTTGAGAAAGTGAGTTAAGAGGAGATTTGATTCCCCACTGACAAATATCTAATTTCTGTGTTGCCCTTCTGGACTCATCCGCCATTACAAATCCTGTCCCTACCTTCTCTCTGCTCCTCCTTACACCTCCCTCCTCACCAGCAGAATCTTCTCTGGCCCACTCCACCTCACCCAGTTTCTGGTCTCTGTTCATGGGAGCTCCCCAGGTTCACTCTGCTCCCTGACTGGTTGCAACTTCCCGTAGCATCTTATCTCCTCCCTAGCTCTCCACTCTGCCTCCACCAAGGTCCCCAATCCTGGGACAGTCCTGCTCAGCACAAAGTTAGGCAATTAGGAATTAGGGAATTAGGGACATGAATAATTTTCCTCCAATTACATCTCATGATGTTTTTTCATCTTCATTGTGTTCTTCTGTTGGCTTTTTTGTAACACATACAAATTATATACACAATGTATACATTGACATTCCATTCCAGAAGAGGAAAGATTCTCATTATCATCTGACTCATTTACCTATACTTTTAATTTAATCATTCCTACTCTCTCTTAAGCACAGGTGCAACTGCTCCTTCCTTTCCTCCTCCTCGCCCTTCCTTTCTCCCTTCTTATTCTGTTTTTGTTTCTCCACAAACTACTTCTCCTCTGTCTATAGATTATATATTTGATCATGGCTCCCCAAATTTAAAAAAAAATCTTTGATTTTAATAAGACCTTGAACTACATCAAACTTCTTATATTTCTTTTTCATGCTATCTTGGGGCTGGAGTGATGGCTCAGTGGTTACAACGCTTGCCTGGCATGCACAAGTATAGGGGTTCAAACCCCAGCACCCACGTACACAACTAAGTGTTAGAGCAATGAAAGTCATGTGAAAAACTCAATAAAAATTGATTCTCTCTCTCTCTCTTTCTCTCTCTCTCTTTAAAAAAAACATAATCTATAATTGCTGTTTATACTTTCCTAAGAACTAATTTCTTGACTCCTGCAATCTGCTGTCTGCCACTTGAAAAAGTTAGCAGTGGCTGCCTGCTTGGAGATCCCACGGTCTCTCGGTTCCCACTCTCCTGGACTTTGCTAGAGCACAAAAGCCATTAAATATTCCTTGTTTGTCTGACTCTAAACACTGCACTCACTCTGCCTCCTTCCTGAATACTTCTCCACCTTCCTACCCAACCTCTTCTCCTTTCTAAGCTCTGCTTGCGTACCAATCCTCCACACTTCCGTCCTTCCTACGCTAGGCACCTGCTCTGTGCCCATACAGGGTCCCTTGTCTCCTCTATTCTCAATCTATCAGAGCCCTCTGCTTTCAGACTTTCCCCCCTGCTTCCTTGTGCCAAAGGAAGCATTTCTCACCACTTTAATTTAGCGCCCTCTTTGCCTTCAACTTCAAATAATGCTGTTTGGAAATTTTCCAGTTTTTCACATTTTGTATCTCTCCCAGATATTTGAAGTACATTGAAAATAAATGGAAAACGCTTACCTTCATGCAGTGATAATCTCCTGTGGACTTTTCTGTTTCTTTTAATAGTACTCTCATATCTTAGAAAGTTAAGCTAACATCACCAGAATCATCTGACTCACCTTCCCCTTAAATCCCTTAGTCTATAAGCCCTGTCAGTTTTGGGGTGACTGTCTTTGAATGACAGTTCCCTTCTCTCTCCAGGACCATTTCAGCACTGGGAGTCCTATTCTATGTCTTACCTAAGCAATTGCAAATTCCTACGTGTCTTGACTTCAAGCAGCTTTTCTTTGTCATGTTCCCTTGATCTCAGTGTTTTAAAGACAATGTTTTTGTCACTGCCAGCCTCTACCCAGTTGAATCCAGGCTCCTTAGCCTATGTATGAAGCACTCATGATCTTCCCTGGAGTGGCCATTCCAAGCCTTGCTCCATGGCATTTACCCTCCCACTAACAATTACCACTTCTATGACTCCCTCTGAAACCTAGTGCCTTTCCATGTGCTCTTGTTTTACACCTCTACACCATATGAGACCTTCCTAAAATCTGCTTTGATACCTTGAGTTGCCTGTCCCACCCTTCCATTGAGCCCAAGTAGAAGCAGGTGTCCTATCCTGCGTCACTAAAGAGATATTCTTTTGTCTGCTCTAAAAGTTTAAAAGCCTTATTATCCATCTTCTATTACTCATTTATTTTACATTGTTAATTAAATGTATATTAAAAATAAAATGAAAACAATAGCACTAATGCCTTTATGACACTGCTTTCTTTAAACCTGAAAGTGTGTGCTAATACTGTGCTTTCCGTGACAGGTCGTGCTGGAGGTAAACAGTGAATTTATTGTCGAGGTAATGTAAAATCAAATCATTTTCACTGCTTATGAAAAGAAAGTTGGATTTTGTAATGTATCCTGTGTCAAACATTAGAAGATTGGAAACTGTAATCATCCATAGCAAAATTAATAGAAAGAACCACGGTCACATTGAAACAGCAACGGTAAAACCCACACTCCCAAACTTCTATGCTCTTAGGGTGTGTTTTATGACAATTTGGTGTCACAGTAATAACTCCTGCTTACCAGATTATGTAAGTAGCTTATTTACATGTCCACCAACCTAGAGCAAAGCAGAAGAAACAAAGAAACATTTTTGGAATGGAAGAGGATTTTTACACATCAATGAGAAAGATAATTGATGGTCTATGACTGAGGAGAAGATTAAAAAATAAAAATATATAGAAGTATCAATAACTAAGCTGATAAAGAATCTGGTGACTTTTAGAGTGAGATTCAGAAGGCAAAGGATGTAGCCAGTAGTGGAGTGCTTGCCTAGTATGAGTAAGGCTCCTGGTTCCATTGCCAGTACCACAAAAACAAACAAATAAATAAAAAAATAGAGCAGGACTCAGGAACTTAACATACTGTCCTGTACGTTATCTCTGGAGGTGGTTAGTTTTATTATCATAGCCAAATTTTCATTAAAATCCTCCTAAACCATTGGAGAAAAGAAAATTTCTTTTCCAATCTCTGTTTACAAACTAGGAAATTGTGTACCTTTAAAGAAATTGTATTAAAAACAAGGGAGAATGTAAACATATTGGTTCTTGAAAAACTAAGCTCCATTCACATGGAACATGCTTCCCCAAGCAGTGGTGATTAAATAAAGCCTTTGCTTAAACAAGCACCTATGCTTCAACAAGAAGATTAGACTTCCAAAAAGAAGTACACGTACGCATGTGTTTATGCATGTAGTAGCACTGCTAAGCTCTTAGTAGTATAAAATTCCTAAGCACTCACCAACAACAGCAGCACGAAATCACAAAAGAACAAACATACACCAACAGAGACGCAAAAACACAACACTGAGAAGGCATAAAGGTAGGCGTAGGATTATTTCTGGTCCCATGAATCAGTTAATAATATTCTTCTAATTTTGCAATAACATATGTGGATGCTAAACCACAGTGGTGTCCTTATCAACAGAAGAGAAAAATCCCTTCCCTCTTGTAGTTGAGCACAACTACCCAACTACCACTTTGTACCAGACACACTTACTTGGAACAGGGGTGATCCACACTCTCCAGATGGTAGAGTCTGGCCAGAGCTCGAGGAAGGGTAAGGTAGGAAAAGCCTTACCTGGAGACATAGAAGGAACAAAGAAAAACTCCCCCGTAGGTTGAGGTGTGCCCTTGGTGAGCACCGCTCACAGCAATGACATTCATTTCACGGGCATCTTCTAGTGAGAAGTGAGATGATTCCAAAAGAAGTGGTCAGAGGTGGGCAAGTTACATCTATCCAGAGTTATGATTTAGTTTGTTTTTTTTAATTCTTTGTTCCTCAAATTCAACACCATTGTTTCTTCTGGATGAATGTCTATCCTGAGTAAAAGTGTTCTAACACCATAAGAAATACGAAATATTTTTGCTTAAGGTGAAAGAACTGGACATCGAAAACGGCACGACAACGTGGCAGACGGTCAGAAGGCAAAAGCGAGAGTGGATCAAGTTCGCGGCAGCCTGTCGCGAAGGAGAGGACAACTCCAAGAGGAATCCCATCGCCAGAGTGAGTGGCGACAGGCAGGGATATTCTGGACCTATAGTAAATAGTTTTGTGAGCAGGAAAGTTCAGAAATATTTTCAGGGATTCGCAGCCTTCCCTGCCCTCATGGTGATTTAAGAAGGTGGTGCGTAGTTATTCGCCGGTGTTGCTGAGGATTTCTGAGTACCAGGTGCTGGGGCCTGATACAGAGCAAGAGCCCTTTACAAGAGGTGCAAGGAGAAAGACTTGATCTCCAGCACAAGTGGATTATATGTTTGTATTCTGCTATTGCACGTGTATGTTACAGGAAATGCATGATATTCAGAAGACTAACTCTCCAAAAGTCAAGCATGCACTGCTCTTGATTAAGGCAAGCAAGTAAAGAGGGTGCCACATGTTCCCACCAGTCTCCACAATCAGGAGCTAGAAAGGTATCAAAAGACCTCCCAAGTCAGGCCTAATGGAGCCACCTGTCTTCCAGTTGCTGGGGAGGTGGAGGGAGGAAGATCACAAGTTTAAGGCCAGCCTGGGCAACATAGGGAGACCCTGTCTCTAGGTAGATCTGTAGGATATCATTTGCCTAGCATGAAAGCTAGGGTTCAATTCCTAGTACCAAAAAAATAAAAGAAAACCTAAAGGGGAAAAAAAATCCTTCATAAACAATGGCTATCAATAAGGAAGGAGAATTAAATGAAGAATGTGTAACTGATTGATCCACAAAGGCTAGGATCTGTATTAATAGCTTCACTAGCTCTTTGTGGGTATCTTGACCTTGGGCCACCTTTGAAATCAAGAATAGATTGATCTGCCAAAATTTCTTTTTTGCAGTTTTATAATAAAAATAGAGTTATCAGCCAGGTGTAATGGTGCATGACTGTAATCCCAGGTACTAGGAAGGTTGAGGAGGCAAGATTACAAGTTCAAGGCCAGCCTGGACAACTTAGCAAGACCCTATCTCAAAATTTTGAAACGGGCTGGGAATGTAGCTCAGTGATAGACACCGGTTCAATTTTTTTTTTAAATAGAGTATTAATAATGATGTTACACAGGTGTAACCCCACCTCCAAAAAAAAAATGCTAGGCATAGTGGTACACACTTACAATCCCAGCTACTGGGAAGACAGATACAGGAAGATCTCAAGTTTGAGGCCAGCCTGGGAAGTAAAAGGGAAAGGGGGAAGCTTTTAAATAATTATTTTTAAATGTTTATTTTTATTTTTATTCAATTCACAGTTGTACCTTTATGTTATCCCGTTATATTACATATTCTTTTTTATTTGCATTGTGGGTATTCCAGAGTTTTCTTCCACATGTAAAATATCTTTGGATTAGACATGAGCTGACTGAAATTATATGCCCCACTGACTTTAATTAATTGTAGCTGTTTGGATAACAAATTCTAATATTTTACAAAATGTTCTCATCTGTAATATACAGATAAGATTTTAAAACTGAACTATCGTAGTTTAATTTATTAGCTACAGCTACAAAACTATTTTTTTTAAATCCATATGGCAGAGAGCCAAGAGTGATGGCACATGCCTGTAATACCAGTGACTGGGAAGGCTAAGGCAAGAAGATCGCAAATTCAAAGCCAGCTTCAGCAACTTAATGAGGCCCTAAGCAACTTAATGAGACACTGTCTCAAAATAAAAAATAAAAAAGTCTCTGATGCAGCTCAGTGATAAAGTGCCCCTGGTTCAATTCACTGTACCCAAAAAAATAAAAATTAAAAATTCCATATGGTATAACATTAGCCATAAAATCTATTTGTCAGAAGAATGATACAATAGATTAAAATTTTTAAAGTTTTGCCATTTCTAGACACTATTTCTCTTCTGATTTTCTTAATTTTTATCTGCCATTTTGCCTAACTCTCATATTCAAGTCTAAGCAGGGTACTTATTAATATAACGCCATTTTTAAATACTGACAATTCTGATTTCTCCTGTCAGATTATCTATATGAAAACAAAATCTGAGAATTTAACGTATTGCTACCAAATCTAGCACTGAGTGTATGTGTCCCGTATACACACACGCATTGGGATGGGGCTGCGCAATGCTTACTTCATACAGCCCACAACAAGGTAATAATATTGTCCCCACCGTGATCTGGTGCTTGTAGAAATTCCGTTATTCCAAGGTCACAGGGGACCAAGTCGTGGGCTCTCAAACCAGCCTGTTTGGCTACAATGCCCATTTCCTTTTCATTCCAGCCCATGCTGAGGTTCATCATCTGATCCCCTAATCCTCACCATTTTACTCACAGATTCGATCAGACTGTGAAGTGAACCAGAAGATTACATACCGAATCTCTGGAGCAGGCATTGATCGGCCGCCTTACGGGGTGTTCACCATTAATCCTCGAACTGGGGAAATTAACATCACTTCAGTGGTGGACAGAGAGATAACTCCGCTTTTCTTGGTAAGTCACAGCAGCGTGTTGTGATTTATTCCTATTATTTTTCTTCTTTTTTAAAAAATCCTTTCAGGAGCATGGCTTACTTTTAATAAAACAGTAAATCGAAACAAATGAAGGACTCAACAAGACAGGGAAAGTGTGACAATGTAAGTATATAGTTCAGGATTCTCTTGCATATAGCATTTGCATGTGGCTAAATGTCTTGATACTTAAATTGCTCGGCTATAATATGGTCTCATTTCAATAAAAAGAATTATTTCTTTAAACATTTCATCATACATTTTCAAACATATTACTTACTTTCATTTGGTAGAGAATGACAGTTTTGAGGTTTTGTGTTTGTGTTTTTTCCAATTTCCCACAGATCTATTGCCGGGCTCTGAATTCACGGGGTGAAGATTTAGAGAGACCTCTGGAGCTCAGAGTCAAAGTTATGGACATAAACGATAACCCCCCAGTCTTTACACAGAATGTGTACACAGCCAACATTGAAGAAAACAGTGACGCCAGTAAGTAGGAAGACTCCCTCTTTCTGTGTCACTCCATGTGTTAATTCCTTTCGTTCAAAAGCTTTGGAGCATTGAAATATTGGTAACTTAAAGACGGGAAAAAGTCCAACTTGCATTTTGAATAAACCCCACAAATTTTAACCTATAGCTCAGGGAGAATAAAAAACACATGCCTAAAATTACTGTCTGCTTATTTGTATAAAAATATTCTACATGCAGTTAAGTCTGTGCCTAGCACCTTCCTCAGAGATCACTGAGCTCGTGATCAAGTTAGTCCAAGACATAAACTGTAGAAGAAGCCATGGGTGTTAAATTAGGTGCTCGCCAGGCACAGTTGCACACACCTAAATCCCGAAGACTCAGGAGCCTGAGGCAGGAAGATTGCAAGTTTAAGGCCAGCCTCAGCAACCTAGCAAGGCTAAGAGGCGTAGGGAGACCCTGTTTCAAAGCAAAAAAGGGCTGGGGATGTGGCTCAGTGGTTAAGTGCCCCTGGGTTCAATCCCAGGCATCAAATAAATAAATAAGGCTCTGTTTTGGTCTGTTCCTCAAAATTATTGGTCGAAGCACACTCGAGTGGTGGTGATACCTGCGTGATTGAACCATCAGAGCCATCACTGAGAGCAATCCTCTGTCCTCACAGTCTATGCAGCAAGTGACATGTTCTCTCATTTCTTCCATTCCTTTCCATCTTGCTCAGTTCCATTTCCAAGTCTAATGCCTTTCTGCTTTCTCCCTTCACATTAATTCTCCTGAACTTCCTTTCCTTTCTCCTGGGGCTTTTCTGATGATGCTTGCTACTCCCTTCCCCTTACCATCTGCCCTGCTTTCCCGTGATCCTCTAACATACCTTTCCCTTCCGAATCTCTGTCTGCCAATACTCCTGTAAATACATTTGGGGGGAAATATTGGAAAAAATAAATCTCAAGAAAAAAGCTGATAAACACAAAATGTTTTCTAACATATAGGATGAGAAGACATAAAGAGTCAGAGAGGTCAGGCACGATGTTGCACGTAATCCCAGAGGCTCGGGAGGATGAAGCAGGAAGATCACAAGTTCAAAGCCAGCCTCAGCAACTTAGCAAGGGCCTGTCTCAAAATAAAAACTAAAAAGGAGTGGGGATGTGACTCAGTAAGCTTCCCTGGGTTCCATCTCTAGTACCAAATCAATCAATCAATCATTAAAGAGGCAGAGAGAAGGACTTGTCAAAAGGTGGCAAAACAGAAATAAGGACTCAAAGGCCGTTTTGATTCCTTGTAGCACACTTCAGGACAGCTTTGGTAAGGAGAGAAGGCAAGCCCTCAACCAGCTCCCTGCCTTGCTGATTAGCACTTGTCAATGCTTCCTCAAGAAAGTAGTTACTGAACTACTGCAGGGCCAGGGCACATCGTCATAAGCCAAGAAGTCCCTGAACCTGGCTGTTTCTATTCAAGGGCTCCTAGGTTCTCTGGGGTAGGACTTTTTTACTTTGAATTCTGGCTGGAAAACAAAAGTATGACAGGGAATCTGTCAACTCTGGACAATGTGTCCCATGCACTACTGGCCTTGGGGATTGACCTAGGATGCCTGTACTCTGTCTCTGTGAATAATGAAGAATGTCCTATATTCCTATGAGCAAAATCTTCTTTTCAATAATTATATATTTTTACTAATTCTAACATTATGTAAAACTATAATACGCTAATAAAAAATAAATAAAAATTATTAAAAAATAATAATAATTAAACATTTTCAACTGCTTGACAAAAAGCTGTGATCTTCCAGTGCAACCAATAGCAACTCTCTGCTTTCTGGATGAGTGACAATTAAGAATGTAGGTGCTCAGTAAATACTTGCAACATTGAATTTAACTAAGCTATAAACTTTCTTAAATAGGCATTTTAAAGTGGTTTCACAAGACTGTGGCAAACATGAAACTGATAAAATCATTTCCTTTGACTTTTGCTAGTCCTCAGAACTTCTTTTTCACACATTAAAGAGCACTATTATTTTGCTACTAATTTACCATTTAATCGTTTGAAGTGCACAAGTACTTTAAAAACAGTAGAGCTTCATAGAAGCAAATCACTGCTGTTTTGTAATATCCAGTCTAGCTGTAAGTTATAAAATATATTCTCATTAAAAACTCTACTAGAGGAACTGAAGAGGTGGCTCAGTGGTAGGGTGCTTGCCTGGCATGAGTGAGGACCTGGATTCAAACCCCAGCACCACATATACAACTAAGAGTCAGATAAAAACAAAAACCAGATGAAAAAAAATAAATAAAAATTAACTGTTTCTCTCTCCGTCCCTCCCCTACCCCTTTCTCTTTAAAAAAAAAAAATAAAATAAAAATAGGGGCTGGAATAGTGGCTCAGTGGTTACAGAGCTTGCCTGGCATATGCAAGGATGAGAGTTCAAACCCCAGCACCACATACACAACAAAGCGTTGAGCAACGAAGGCCACATGAAAAACTAACTAAAATTGATTCCTTCCCCCCTCCGTTTTTTTAAAAAAATAATAAAAATTAAAAACTTCATTGGAGGGACTAGAGCAGTGGCTCAGCAGTTATGGTGCTTGCCTGGCATGCACGAATGTGCAGGTTCAAACCCCAGCACCACATACACAACCAAGTGTCCAAGACAACAGGGGCCACATGAAAAACTAAATAAAAATTGATTCTGTCTTTCTCTCTCTCCCTGTCCCTCTTTCTAAAAAGACTTCTACTGGAGAGAATTCAGAAATCCACCCACTCTTCCTTCTTAGATCTACTGATTTGCTGAACTAATTCTAACAGTGTCCCAAACATTGTCCACCACCACCTTCATTTCTAGATGCACTGGTGATAAAGTTAAGTGCCACAGACGCAGATGAGGACAACCATTTGAATTCTAAAATCGCCTACAAGATCATCTCTCAGGAGCCTGCAGGTGCACCAATGTTCATTGTGAACAGGTACACAGGAGAAGTCCGCACCATGTCCAGTTTCCTTGATCGAGAGGTAAAGCCTTCTGTGAATGGAATGATAAGAAATAAAGAATTCCATTTCAAAGACACAAAGATGAAACGATCCATGAGGCCCTTACTCCAATGCAAAGGAGGGAAGGAAGAAGATTCTGTTCATTTTCAATGAAAAAAGATCAATTATACAGATTTATTTAATGTTTATTTAAAAGAATGGATCCAAAAACTGTGGTACATATATACCATGGAATTTTACACAGCAATTAGAAACAATGATATTGCAGCCGTTGAAGGTAAATGAATGGGTATGGATGAAATTATGCTGAGTGAAATCAGCATAACCCAGAGAACCAAGGGTCAAATGTCTCCACTCATCTGTGGAGGCTGGAACTAGACCCTGGCCATTGAGAAAGGTGGTCTATTATCATGTGTTAAATCCGGATAATTTGTAAGGTTATACAACCTAATACATTTTTAAAAATGTTTTGGGAAGGGGAAGGGAGGGTAAAGGTGGGTAATTGGGGGGGAACTCTTGGGGGTAAATCTAATTTTCAGAATCTATATACATATGATATTATTTAGTTAAAAACTTATATGATTGTTCAACAAATAAATTTTTCAATAAAAAATAAAAAAAACAAATAATGCCATTGGAATATGTTGGAGTCTTTTCAAGACAAAGCCTTACAGGTTTTTTTTTTTCATCTTAATTAAGCAACACAGTATGTACAACCTACTTGTGCGGGGCTCAGATCGGGACGGAGCTGCCGACGGGCTGTCCTCTGAGTGTGACTGTCGAATCAAGGTCTTAGACGTCAATGATAACTTCCCCATCTTAGAGAAGACTTCAGTAAGTTGCTGTTCTTATGATCTTTTCTCAAAAGGTGTCAATAATCCAATAATCGATTTGCTTTCCTGCGAGTTTGTGAGCCTGGTTTTGTCACTTGTATGGAAGGACCCTGCCTTCTTCCTTAAAACTTGGAATTTTTTATGTATCATAGTATAGCCTAATGTTAAATATTTATCTTTAACCCACTAATTAAAGGAAACCTCTGAAAACAAGACCTATCTACCCCATGTACTCCACAGAAATGTGTAAATGTACTAATGTAACTCTGAGAATAATAGAATAGTAATTTGTTCCGATATAACTCATGATGGGCTGAACTAATTCCACCAAAATCCCAAGCATTCTCAACTTTCACTTCTATATTCAGGCATAAAGAAACATAAAATCTAAAATACTGGGGCCAAATCTGACTTGCAACTTGTTTTGGCAAAATTATGGTTTACTGATCATTGCTTTCCTAGTTGTCTAAAGTTACTTCCTGCTTCAACAGCAGAGATGAACAGCAAAACAGATTTTTCTGACCCTTAAAAGCTAATGTATTTATCATCTGGCCCTGTATAGGAAAGCATCAGATCCTTTATCTAAGAAAAAAAAGGAGTGAAATAAATAATCAAGACAAAATTAAACACAGGAAAACCTGTTTTATTATCTTAGAATCATTTAGTTCTTCTATGTCTGATTGGATAATTGCCTTTTATAACAGTATAGAATCATTGACATAGTTCATCATTAGCATTTTAGAAGATAACTATGAATTAGTAAATATACTTTTCCTTTTGAAGATTCATTGATTTTAAAATAGACCGATGTCATTTCAGTACTCAGCAAGTATTGAAGAGAATTGTTTGAGTTCAGAACTGATACGATTACAGGCGATCGATCTTGATGAAGAAGGCACTGATAATTGGTTGGCACAATATTTAATCCTCTCTGGAAATGATGGGAATTGGTTTGAAATTCAAACAGACCCACGTACCAACGAAGGCATTTTGAAAGTAGTCAAGGTATAGTATGGGATCTGCCATATTTTCTTCCAAACAAGTTTAAAATAACTCTCAGAGACACATCAGCCTTCCAAAAAGTACCTCCTAACCTTGAATGCAGCTAATATTGACAGGTGTCTCAAGTTGCCCACTGTGTCAGTCTGAGCCTTTGCCTCCCAGCAACACAGCATTTATTACCAAGAAAAATAAGAAGATCATTTTATTCTCAGTGTGCCCAATATCTAGTTGGCACATAACGAAGTAATCCCAAATTGGATAATATATGTGAATTTTCATATGGTAAATAATGGTACCAATGTCATGATATAAAACATATCTAATTTCCAAGTGGATGAAATATGAAATAATTAATGATATATGAGAAGAGGAGATCCTTCTGAGATAGGTTTGTCTGAAAAGGTTTCATGCAGGGAATAAGATTTAAGCAAGATCTTGTAACTGAGATTGCTGCTGTGACTAATAAAAGGAACAAACACACAGAGGTGAGAAAACATGACATATTCAGAGCCTGGTGTGAGCCAGGATGTGCCCAGCAGAGCACTCACACAGGGAAGAAAGAGAAGCAGGAAAGATGTCACACTGGGGTCATTCTGCTGAGAACCTGGAATACTGAAATCCGAGGTTTGACTTTTTCCTATAATTTTTCTTAAAACTGCTGTATTCTTTTACTTCATTAGCAACAATAAATTCTAAAAATATATAAATTAAAAACATCCACAAACTGATAAAATTTAAATTAACATTCATATAATGAAGGAATTGTTTACTCCAAGGAAATTGCTACTAATAATATCAACCACATTTTTTTTAAAGAGAGAGGGACAGTGAGAGAGAGAGAGAGAAAGACAGAATCAGTTTTATTTAGTTTTTCATGTGGCTTTCGTGGATCAGACACTTGGTAGTGTATGTGGTCCTGGGGTTTGAACTCACATACTCACACATGCCAGGCAAGCACTATAACCACTGAGCCACTGCTCCAGCCCTATCAGCAACACTTAAAGGTAGGAAAATACACACTCAGACATGCGCACGCACACACACACACACACACACACACACACACATATTTAGGTTAGCACAATATGATTGTGATTATTCTATGCTGTTACAACTTTTCTCTGTTGGAGTTACTATGAAATGTTTTTCAGAAAGTGTATTAGAAATCCACTTAGCCTTCACCTGAGTAAACATACCATTTGTTCATTGAGTCTCTTTTCCTTTCTCAAGAGTCTGGAGCAATTTTTAAAGTTTTATTACTTAAAACCAAAATACAACTATGCACTCTGAAATCATGCAGTTCATTAATTTCTGATACAGTCACCAGAATTCTAGAAACTGTATCTATAGACATTTTAAGATTGTCAAGTGAAAACACAAAATTTCAAGATTCTTTAAGAAAACCCAAGGACTCAAAGAATGCACTATGGTCTTCATTTGCAAGAATGTTGCTCTGAGGTCAACAAACTATGCCCTGTGGTCCAAATCTGGCCAACCTCCTGCTCTATAAGTAAATTTTTTATTGTAACACAGCTACATTTGTTCATTTATATATTTCCTGTGGCTGTTTTCACACTCCAAGGGCTAAGATGAACACTGAGACAGAAACTGAACACTACACCCGAAATCTAAAATATTTACTATCAGATCTTTGACCCAAAAAAAGTTTTTCTGCCCTTTATTAAACACAAAGAAATGCTTTGGAATTTTTAAAAATAGCAATAATCTTATGAACTCAACTCTGAAAGGGTCAAATTATGAAAACAGTTATTATATTAATCAAGTCCTTAGATACTAAGTATCTGAAGAAAACACTTTGGGGTAAATAATTGTTATTGTTGCCCTTTGCAAACCTCAGACTTCTAGACACAATCAGAATACACTTGATAAATGGTCCGACTTGCAAAGGATTTGGCCTTCGTAACCTTCTCTGCTAGAAGGAATAGTGACCTTCAATCAACCTCTAAATTCCACGAGTTTCTACATTCACTGCAATTCACTACATGAATATATTTGCACTACACTGTTCAATAGGGAGAGAACTATTAAATGAAAAGAAGTATATTTCTGCATATGCATACCAGAAAACCTCAAGAGATTTCTCTATGAGAATAGAGGTTATTGGATTTTTCATTTACTTGAAGATAGCATGGAATTCTAGAAATTAAAAGTTGAGTTGTAGAAGAGGGATCTCTTCCTATCAAAAATTCATCTTTGATTACGTAATTCACATTTAGCTCTTTGGTTCGTATCATGTGCACTGGTCCACTCAGTGAAACAAAGGACTAGGTATTATGGGGACAACTGTGAACAGATGTATAAAAGCCATCAATATGCTAGACCTCAAGGGTTTTAGATGAAATTCAAGTGAGGCATGCTAAGTCTTCTCCAAACAAATATCCAAGTGAGTGCCTGTTTACATTTCTGTTTTATTAGTACTTCTGGAAATTTTAACTCCAAAGCCTAATAAAACATTTGTGATGTCTTGGAACTTCCCTGGGGCCCCAGACATCTTGACTTCTGTTGTTGGCAAACACGTCATTCATGGCTAGTGATACTCACCTTAGCTTCCAGGACACTTCTGGACGCACATTGTCCCACACTCCCTTGTTTACAACAGCTTTTTCACTTGTGACTTTATATGTCACCAAATCAGTCACTCTGAATTCTATTCATCTTTCACCCAGGAAACCCAGTTCAAAGGTGACTTTTCTCAGGGTGTGGTATTTGCTTATTTCAATGAGCTCCATAAAAAAAGTCTTCTTATCCATAAGCACAGTGTAATTAAATTATAGTGTAGGGCTGACTACAGTACTCCTGAGTTCTTTAGAATTGTTGGAATCATTTTTTTAAACTACATGTTTAATTACATCATATATTTTGGCTCCTTTATTCTGCTGTTCATGCTTTCAAGAGATTCTCAAATGAATTCTACAAAAAAAAAAATCTGGATTTTTTTTCTTTTTTCCTTTTTTGATACCCAGGGGCGCTTAACCACTGAGCTACATCCTCATATGTTTTTATTTTATTTTTAGAGACAATGTCTTGCTAAGTTGCTTAGGGCCTAAGTTGCTGAGGCTGACTGAACGCACGATCCTCCTGTCTCAGCCTCCTGAGCTGCTGGGATTACAGGTGTGTGCCACCATGCCTGGCTGGATCCTATTTATTCATTCAACAGTTGTGAACACTTTTTTATTTCATTCTAAATTTATTTTTTACTTTTTATAAACTGTTCATTTGTAAAAATATATATATATTAATTTTATTTTAGATTTTTATATAAGAAATTCAAAACTCCAAATCATGATTCCAATTTAAAGTCAGAGACTTAAGTAAGCCACATGCCTGATCATGCCAAAAGACAAAGAATCGGATATCTGTAATACCCAATGTAATGATAACTCATTTTTTTTCCATTTAAAATATGAATTGCAGAGCTGCTGGACTTTGGGCTAATGCACGACTTGCCACCATGACTTCTTCTTCTTTTTTTTTTTTTTTTTAAAGAGGGACAGTGAGAGAGACAGAGAAAGAGAGAACAACTTTATTTAGTTTTTCACATGGTCTCAGTTGCCCCAACACTTAGTTGTGTAAGTGGTGCTGGGGTTTGAACCCAGGTCCTCGTGCTTGCCAGGCAAGCTCTGAAACCGCTGAGCCACCACTCCAGTCCCATGACTTCTTCTTCTTCTGTAAAGCTAATTCTTTGTCGTCAGATGACAGTTCTTTGTTGTTTCAGAGTTTTCCACTTTCCGTTATTTTAGATGCTGGATTATGAACAAGTGCCTAATGTTCATCTCAGTGTCGGAGTTAAAAACCAAGCTGACTTTCACCACTCTGTTGCTTCTCAATTCCGAATGCAATCGACCCCTGTGAGAATTCAGGTTGTTAATGTGAGAGAAGGACCCACATTTCACCCGAGTTCCATGACTTTCAGCGTGCGAGAAGGAGTAAGAGGAGATTCCCTAGTAAACTATGTGCTTGGTACTTACACAGCCATGGATTTGGACACAGGAAATCCAGCAACAAATGTCAGGTGCTGCATACCCTCTGCTTATTTTAGTGTGGCCTACTTCTGACCAGGGTTAGCTCATGTGGTCTGTGCTAGTGTATTTTGATTATAATACTTCTTTGGGATTTTTGTTTTGCTCTTCTTTGATTATTTAAGAAGAGTAGTATAGCATTTAAAATTTTCTTAGAATTCTAATGGTGTTTTAGAGACTGAGGCTGTAAGAGTTCCGATTGATTTTAAGAGTAATTGTGTGACCAAAGGGCCATGTGAGTTACTGCCACAGTCTCTTCAGTCTTTTCTGCCAGGTTGTGCTAGCCTGCACTAGGGCTGATTAAATCATACTGTGCGCAGAAACACTATAAACGTGAGTCACTGCTTGTTTTCTTAAACCCGTGGGTGTCTCTGACTTTGAGACTCATTTCAACCCTCTGCTTAACTTAAGTGGAAAAAACAATGCAAGAAGCTAAAACACAGGTATTTCCAAAATTTGATACGCATAAAGAATCAGAACAGGAGAAATAAAAAGGTAGCTATGAGGGACACTAGTAGACTAAACATTAATTAGAACTATGTGAAATATTCTAAAAGTAACTACGGTGACGTAGATGGGTCCTCTCTGTATACTTCCCATCTATCTCCTTTTTTTCCCAACATTTTTGCAGTGAACAATCTATTGACTGATAAATTACTTTGATGTTAACAGTTTTAACTACTTAATCAGATAACGAGTTGACAGATTCAAAAAGGTAGGAAGTGTGTTGGGATGAGGAAAAGGAAACAGAGCATCAGATAAATGAATAGAAGATTTGAAATGGTGCCTAGGACAGGCACTAGGTCAAGACCTTTTGATCCATTATCTATAATGAGATCCAGATAGAGAAATAGAGTAGAGGAGACACCACAAGCCCCCCACCAGACCTGCAATGGGGTGCTATAAGAGCAAGATGCTCTTAATCCACAGCAAATATCCTAAGTGTGCCACATGTGAAAAGAAATACATGGTACTGTTATTTTTGTTTTTAAGAGAGAGACGGACAGTGAGAGAGAGAGAGAGAGAAGCAGTTTTTTATGTAGTTTTTCATGTGGCTTTCATTCCTCTGACACTTTGTTGCGTACGTGGTGCTGGCGTTTGAACTTGAGTACTTACACATGCGAGGCAAGCGCCATAAGCACCAAGCCACCGCTCCAGCACCAAATCATCTTTTTTTTTTTTTTTAAGAGAGAGGTACAGTGAGAGAGAGAAAGAAAGAAAGAATCAATTTTATTTAATTTTTCATGTGGTCTTCATTGCTCCAACACTTCGTTGTGTATGTGGTGCTGGGGTTCATAAATCCACATCCTTGGGCATCCCAGGCAAGCACCATAACCGCCGAGCCACGGCTCCATCCCCTAGTACTTGTTTTTGAAAATAAATAAGATATTTAACATTTCTATGATCTAATAGATGTGATATAAACCCATACATTTTGTTAATTATACCGAGTTAGAAGAGCAAAAATGATGAAATTTCAACTTGTGCACTAATATCTTTAATACTGGATTTTTGTTGTCATACATACATATGTTTTATAAACCAAGACAATTGTCACTATAAAACACACAGGCAAAATATATAAGTTTACCATACTGCAACTCTTACGTGATTTTAAAGTATTTATTTTCATAAAAGCATAATGATGAAACTTATTTATTTAAAAACAGATATATCATAGGACATGATGCAGGCAACTGGTTAAAAGTTGATTCAAGGACTGGTGAGATACAATTTTCTAGAGAATTGGATAAGAAGTCAAAATATATTACCAACGGGATGTACACAGCAGAGATCCTGGCTATAGATGGTAAGAGCATTTATTTTCAATATTTTAATAAAATTACTACTATTATTTTAAATATCAGAAACATTATTCTTCTGATGTTGATATCTGAGTGACTCAAGATATATCATTTAATGGGATAGGCAAGACTTAAGGAAAGTTCTAAGCACTCTAGATCAAAAACTAAATTTTAAGTACACTTATAAATGTAATTTACACTTAAGGCATAATTTATTTTACCTACTTCTAAAAAATAATTTAATATAGTTTACAGCATAAATCATAAAAGTTAAAATACGTATACATAGGACTGGGGAGGTAGCTCAGTGGTAGAAAACCTGTCCTATATATATGAAGTCCTGGGTTTAATACCCACCACAACCAAAAAAAATTATATATATACACATGCAAATATATGTGCATATATGTATATGTATATATATGAATGTATATATATATATATAAAATTTCATTTCAAGTTTTGACCTGATCTCTTAAATATGACTTAGCCCACTTGTTGAGTATGTCAGGAATGTTTACCTAAAGTGCATTCTATAATCTTTGCACAAAGTTCATTGTGAGATCACCTGCTGAGAAGACGATGTCCCCAAGAGTACAGTTGTTTTAGAGCTACCAAAACTGAGCTACAAGGACAAATCTGCATGAGTGTTGTTTTACTAAACATATTGTCCACAATACGATGCTATGAGCCAAGAAAGTATAAGGTTGTTCCAAATACAAAATTCAAATTTAACATCTACAAGCACAGATGTACTGAATTAATTTGTAATTGAGCCCCTTCTCACATGGGTACATCTATTACACATTCCTCTCAGTGAATAGCAACAGGATTTGTTGACTCGTTGGCAGTGATTCTTCAGAGCAGCGCCTAGGAAACCAGCTGCTACAGAGCAAAATAACAGCGAAAGGTCAGCAACCAGGAAAGACAGGGAAAGATAGGTGTCTCAAACGCATGCCTGATGTAAAAAATACTGCAGGATTGCATTAAGTTTATGACCTTTGCAGTAGATAAAGATAAAGATATATGAGCGCAAAAGATTCAAAAAGAAACCATGATTAAAGCACAAGCAATAGGTCCGTATGTTCTGGCCTTCATCCTTTAGGGTGTTGCTTTTAACAGCTGAGTCAGTTATGTGAATAATATTTACTATCAGTATTCTAGAAGGAAATGAATTCTAACCATGTTGACCACATGCTATGTTTACATATTGGTCATACATGAACTCTTCTCAAACTAGAAGTAGGAAAGCAGTCCTCTTAAGTGCAGAGAAAGAGTGAAAGTGCAATCAAAATGAATGTCCCAGGGGAAAGCTGAACACCAGGCTCAGGGTTTATTCATCGAAGCAGGGTCTGCACAAGCACAGCGACATCCAGACGGTTCTGATTTGACCCAGGCTGTGTGGCCACCACGGCAGGAAGCAGAGCTCTGTGAACTGCAAGCTGCTTTGGAGAGCAGGTGCTGCAAGCAGTAGCTTGAGCTTTGCTTCCACATCATGAGGCCATAAGAAAGCTGAGAGGACCCATGGCAAAGCAATCTATGGAATGAGAGACTAAGTGAAGAGACGCTTTAGAAAACCCATCGCTGAGTAGGGTCAGAACAGACTGCAAAATCATGCTAGACATGCACAGTCTCTTGGTTTTTTATCATTTAATAAACTCAGGGACTTAGGCACACACACAAAATCACTGAACAAAATTTATTAACTTCTCAGAAAATGACCCAGTGAAATACCCTAGAGATGATATTGGTCTAATTTACAAATGATGAGAAAACCAAAGCAGGACAAAAGCAATAATAAAATTCTTTATTCACTATCAGAGAACGTAGAATAGAAAAGTGGACTAGGCCCTGACTCCTAATTCTTACCCCTTGCCTTTTCTAATAAATTGTACTAACTAAAAAATTTATTTCAAATGGGTTAGGGGAAAAAATTAATAGATTTATATTTATTTCCAGAAGTACCATTTCAGAGAGAAATAGGAAGGAATTAAAATCAACAAAGAAAGAGAAATAAAAGTATAAAACAATTATTTAATTTTAGTTGTAGCTATTTCTACATACCCAGGTCTCAATAACTATCCCAAATGGAAGGTTGTCAGCTGGTCTTGGAGGTGTCTAGTTTATTGAGATAGGATGAGAATAGAAAGCAGCAAACTTTTTCTGAGGAAGTACATTTAATTTTCTATCTTAGGATACAGAGGATATAGAAGAATTGAATGAAAATAAAATAAAACTTTTTAGGAAGAGTGAACAGAATACATAAGTCTTGAGGTAGGAAAAAACTTGTTCAGGCAACTCAAAAAGGTTGATGATGTAGCTCAATGGTTGAGCACTTGCCTTGCATGAGCAAGACCCTGGGTGCAGTTCTCAGCACTGCAGTAATAATTAATAATAATAATAATAAATACAAAAGAAACCAGTGCGACTCAAATGAAACACACAAAGGAAAGGCAGGATTGACTGCAGGTCAGTGATGTGGTATATCATGCCTACATACTGAGTGTCATCATGAGATATGAGTATTCATTCTCCTTGGCACTGTTTACCCCAACCCATGATGTTTTGCTTTTCAGATGGCTCTGGAAGAACCGCCACAGGAACCATATGTATTGAGGTTCCTGATGTCAATGACTACTGTCCGGTCATTTTTTCTGAAAGCAGAACCATCTGTATGGTTTCTCCATCGGTCCTTATCTATGTTAGTGATCATTCTTATGGAGCTCCTTTTACCTTCTGTGTTGTTGATCAGCCACCAGGAACAGCTGAGATATGGAATATCAACTCAGTAAATGGTAAGTGGAATATAAACTTGCTTACACTTTTAAGTCCAAAAGCAAAATAATTACCAAATAATTAGTCAAGTTATTTAGTATTTTCTATGTCTTTTCCATAATTCTTGCCATATTCACATTAAATGAAGAAAAATCCTTTCATGTACACATTTAGGATATTTGGGGGAAAGTTTAGACTGAAGTAAAAATCAAAATGTTTCATCAATATTGGATTTATAAATAGTAGTATATAAATATCAGCTTACCCACCATTTTTTTATTGATAGACAAATCAACCAACATGTGATCAGATGAAATAAACAACACTTGACTAGCTCACAATATCACTGAATATTTTCAGGCATGTCACTAGGTTCTGAAATTAAGGTCTCCCATAGATATAGTTACAAATATTCTACTTACTTAGGAGCACATAAGATCCATAAAATTATTTCTAAATCAGGAGCTCTTAGTTAAGACTTACCTGTAAGGATAAAAATTTAAACCCAAGTTACCCAAGAGTAGAAAAATGGTTGAGCTAATTCTGGTATATATTAAATACAAAGGAATGCATAAATCAAAGAATGAGAAGTGAAAAACTCATTATGTGTGGTAAGCTGACTGTAGCTACATAGAAATAAATGCCTAACATTGATTTTAATAAAAAAAAAACAGCAAATTTCAGGCAACATAACATTTTATCTACCTTGAGTTCTTCCTCCTAAAATGCTAACTGTATAAATAGAAAATTAAATGCTATAAGGGGACCTCATTTGGACTAAGATAGCTCATGATTTAGGGCAATATGAAAGACTTTGTAGGGTACTAAGGTGGGGATTGGACTGCAGCCAAGGTAAAAGGAAATACTTCCCACTACTCTGAGACTACCAGGCCTCATCATTTACAGATTTCACAGAATGGAAAAACCCTAACTGATATTGAAGAAAATGCCACCAATAAAGACTTGGTCTAAGGAAGAAATTAGGCAATTGGTTTCTACCAGCAAACTTTTTGATTTTTTTTTTTTTGCAACAAAACCACATTAGTATTTTAAATGCTAAACACATTAAAGTAATTCCACTAAAATCAAGATAACTCTGAATCCATCTTCCCTTATATATAAAAGCTGAATATGCCAATCTTAAGTGATAACTGAGAACCACTTTTTTATTCATTCATATCTTAGGTATTAGCATAAACATATTTTTACAAACTGTTTTGCATGGAGGTTGGTAAAAGTGCTCAAATGATATAAATTTTCCAATTAAAAAATCTAACCACACTAGAGAGAATATTCCTAGAGCCCATTTCAGTGTTGATGTTGAAGGATAGAATGAACTTGGCCTACATGCTCTGATGTTGCCTTATTCGATTTTTACTTTGTGCGCAGGTTAGATTTTGATAGACACAGCTGGCTTGTCATGTGTCTAACTGAAGGTAATAAACCATAACAACAAAAAAAAATGTTGTGTGTTACGATTAATCAGCTACTATTCTTGGTTCAGGTATAAATTTAATCATCCCTAAACCCTACTTAGGTTGATAGATATATTTCAATCAATGTTCTAATAAATATTTTACATAGAAATCCATAAGCAATGGCAGCACAAAGAATTAGAATAGCTATTGAATTAATTTTAAATGAAAAGGCAACTAATTTTAAACCATGTAAATAACAGTCCTAAGGAGGTTATTTTGTGAACTGTAATATTCAATAGAAAAACTTCCACTATTTTCTTTCAGTTCAGTATTATTCATTAGTACACCAATTTTATTGAGTGTACATCAAATGCAAGGTATTATTGCTCGAAATTAAAGAGTCCCTGTTTGCTTTGCAGAAATGAGCAGGAAGCAGTATTGAGCAATTAGTTATAAATGAGAATATAAATAAAAGGAGAGGGTGGGTGCTGTAAGACCAAGACCATGAAAACTTTAGTTTCTAAGTTGGTCTTGGGCATTAAGAAGGGTTACCCTCTGGGCTGGAGCAGTTGCTCAGCAGTTATGGCACTTGCCTGGCATGCATGAGTACTCGGGTTCAAATCCTAGCACCACATACACAAGGAAGTGTCTGAGCAACAAAAGTCATGTGAAAAACTAAATAAAAAGTTAATTCTGTCTCCTCTCTTTCTCACTGTCCCTCTCTCTTTAAAAAAAAAAAAAAAGAAGAAGAAGAAGAAGAAGAAGAAGGGTTACCCCCAAGAAATTTTAATTGATTCTGTTTCTTCTCTTCCTTTCCAGAGACTGCTGCAATCCTGACTACTGACGAGGTCATATCTCCAGGACTTCACCAAATCCCAATCCTAGTGAAAGACAGCTACAACAGGGAGTGTGAATTGCCACAGATGGTGGAGTTAGATGCGTGCAGTTGTGACAGCAACTACATATGCCTGCACTCTACTACCACGGGCATCTATAGTGGAGACATCAGCTCCTCTACTGATGACATGTATGGGACAATCATTGATGACCAACTTAGGGAATCAAATGTTGGGCTCGGCCCAGCAGGGATTGCCATGATCGCTGTAGGCGCCTTACTCCTACTCTGTAAGTACTGTATTAAGTCCTTCTTTTCAGCAGTTCTTCAACATAAGGTTGTTACCAGGCTCACTAGGATGGCTAGACTCACCTGGCAGTTTCCTTTTGGCATCTACGATAAATTTTGTGTGCCTTTGGAAAAAACTATAGGGCTAAGGTCTATACCTATTCAAAAATGGTACTTGAGACTATCTAGGGTGAATGTCCTGAAAGTAGGAAACATGCAGATCACTGAGTATAATATAGAAAAGCAAAATAAATCCTGCGATGGAAATTTCATGGAAATGCTTCAAGAGTAGAAAGGCAAAGGCAATTAACTCAAAGTAAGAAAGTTGGGAGAATCTTTTTTTTAAGATTTTTTATGCCACAATTTATTAATATTTCTTGACCCACCCTTCTCACCCCCTTCATAACCTTTACCTCTGCCCAAAAGAGCTTTCCTTTCCAAGCTGTTTTGGATCCCTAAGGAGTTTCTTCTTTTTTGCTTTTCACATCTGCAACATGGTCTCCGTGCATTCAGTCAGTTGTGTTGTATTCAACAGTGCAGGTCTTATGTTTATTTCTTTTATCTGAAGCCTAAGAAAATGATGCTTTATTCATGAACTTGGGTGAAGAAATTTCTATGCAGAGATTGTAGTTTTTACATGCAAGAGTCATCTTTGATAGATATCTTGAAGAATTAATTATGAAGCCCACTGGGAAATTTTTATTTTTATATTTTGTTAGAATAGCTAAGGTAACATGAATCCCTTTCTTTTGACAGGCTTAAACCCAACAAAAATATTTAGTAGTCTATTGCTTAGTTTCATAATCTTGAGAAGCTGTGAGGTTTGTTTCCAAATAAGGAACAGTGGAAGTATGAGAACCTGTTTAATTAACTAATTAGCTACGTGATTTAAGCTTTAATATCCTTGTTTCAAGTAGGATTGATTGATATTTCCCTTGCTTCCATACTACAAGTGAGGCTCTGTGTATGTAAAGAGGCACTATCATTCTTCAGTAAACCAGGAGCTGTTTTTGACACCATGGCCCTCAGGCACTTATTCCCTGACCTACCAGGAAGTGCAAATGCTTCCTGGCCAGCTTCTGAGCTCTTAAGTTGGGAATACCTTAATGAAAGAAGTGGATTTTGAGCTGCCTCTAAAAACAGAATTTTTAAAAAAGGATGACGCATGTGGGAAATCTGAACAGCAATCTATAACAAAGAAACAGCATGGAGGAGGGTCTGGGAGCATGGCCCAGTGATAGACCACATGCCTAGCATGAGGGAGGCCCTGGGTTCAATCCCCGGCACCAAAACACAAGATTAACTAACAAACAGGAGAAGGAGAGAAGGGCCCAGCACACTCAGGTGGACAGGACCTTCGGTAGGTTGGAGGCCCACGGGGAGGCACGTTCATGATACACCAAATATTGGGGCTTTGTTATAGGCAACAAGGAATCAATAAGGACTTGGAGCTCAGATGACCTGCTTGCTATGTTGCAGTGGAATGCACTGAAACAAGTTTAGAAAAGCGAATTAGCTTCTAGATTCTGAGTAAAGACCATGGTCACAGGCATGGCAACAGCTCCAAACAAAACTTTCAAAATGAGGTTCTCCTCTCTTTGCTATCTTTTTACAAAAACATGAAGAAGCAGTGGCACGCACCTATAATCCTGGAGGCTTGGGAGGCTGAGGAAGGAGGATCACAAATTCAAAGCCAACCTCAGCAAATTAACAAGGCCCTAAGCAACTTAGAGAGACCCTGTCTCTAAATAAAATATAAAAATGGACTGGGGATGTGGCTCAATGGTTGAGCACCCCAGGGTTTAATATCTGGTATCAAAAAAATAAATAAATAAAACACATGAAGAGCCCCAAAAAAGAATTACTGAATGCATTTTAGGTTGGCCTTGTAATAATACATAGGGGATCAAACACTGGTTCCTACATTAAAAACGATTAAACATGTGTTAATGGATGAGCACAAATTAAAATGTTATCATTTCAAAGTATAAAAAAATCAACTGACTTTTAGATACACTAATAATCTGTGGTTTTGCAAAGCAATAAAAAATAATGGATGATCCTCAAAATAATATTAGAGATCTGTTCCCAGAATCTAATTTTAGAGCAAATGAGTAGAAGTGGCAGCTAGCCCTTTAAATCAGTGGTTCTCAGCCTTAGCAGCACATAAGAAATACCTAGAATACTTTACATCTGCACCCTAATCCCAAATGAGACCCAATTATTTGCATGTTTAAGCCTTTGGGGAATTAGAGGTTAAAACCCAGCATCAGCTACATTTTCTGCAGGACAGTACTAGAATTTCATCAGTCTTCCTGAACCAGTCAAAGAAAGCATGAGATTTATTAAATTAATTGTAGAATGGGAAAGGAATAATCCTATAAATAAAGTCACTAACTTTCAATGGAGAAGCACCTAGCTTATTATAGGGGAGAGGGATAGTGTGATGGTGGTTGCAGAGGTATTTAGCTCAAACTTTATATTCCCAAAGAGCTTCAAATTAAGACTTGATGTTAGCTCCCAATGAGATTGTGCACACAGTCATTGTACTTGCTGAAAACATTTCATCTATTACCTAGATGCACAGAGCTACCCATTCTAGTTTGTGGTTTTTTCCAGAAAACTCTCTGGAAATGCATAATATAATCTTACATTGTTCATGGTATAAATGGAAGGAAAATTTTCCAAATTCACCATTTTACTTAAATCAATAAGGGATGATTTATCAGCTTTAATGTTCTTTTCTGAACTTGTAACACATTCATTAAAATACTTACTGTGCTAGGAAATTAGGGACTAGAGTAGACTCAAAGAGTTAAATCAAGTGCATCCTAGAACGTTAGAAAGCTTAAGAAGTGTATGTATTTATGCATGAAAGGGTAGAATTGCAGTGATTATTGGAATGACAAATGGAAATTTTCCAGTTAGTAGAAATATTTGGATAGTTAAAGTTTTGTGACAGTTTTGATTTTCCATTATACTTTATGGAGAGTCTTAAAATAATAAATGTAGATAGCTCACTTAAATTTGTTGAGTGATAGTCTGTTGTCCTTTTTTCCACATTTTTATTTTACATTATAGTTGTTCATAATGATGGGATTATTGTTATATATTCATACACACACACAATACAATATAATTAGGCCAATATCCCTCCCCAGCCCTTCCCCCACCACCTCCTTCCACCCCCATACCCTGTCTTCTGCTGATCTCTCTTTGATTTTTTTAACCTTTCCCATTTTTATTGATTGCGTAGGAACTATTTAGTATCTTAGAAGTGCTTAACATACTTTTTTTAATCCGCGCTTTTTCCCTTCTCTTACTTCCTCCTCTCTCCCCTTTCTCTTTCCTCTACTCTAATAGACTTCCTTTAAGTATAGATATAATGAGGATCAAAGAAGTTTTCCATTTCTAGGCCTAATAAATGAATCTTGCAGACCAGTCTCTTAGAAAAGTATATTGATGATGTTTAATTCACATGTGTATATTGTATCTGGTTATGTGTGTTTGTATATATAGGTTTCCACATGGGTATTAGTGTGTGTGTGTGTGTGTGTGTGTGTGTGTGTATGTGTGTATGTATGTGTATATATATGTGTGTGTGTGTGTGTGTGTGCTAATATATATATATGCAGAGAGAGAGATGATCTATGTGTACGCAAATACATATCCATCCACGTGCCTATAGAAACACATGCCCATGAAATTATTCATTTATGTTTTTATTTATATATATACATACATATACCTCAGTGTACAAAAATATACAGATGCTTCTTAATTTATGATGGGATTACTTCCCAGTAAACCATAGTAAACTGAAAAAAAAGCATAAGTTGAAAATGCACTTAATACCCTAACCTACAACTCTGCAACACAGTAATGTAGAGTATCAGCTGTTTACCCTCAGGATCACATAGCTAAGAGGAGCTTCAGCTCCCTGCCATTGCCCAACTTCATGAGAGTTTATTTTGTGGGTATTTCATCAGCCTGGGGAAAGATCAAAGTCCAAATTTTTAAGTACAATCTCTACTGAGTAAATATTGCTTTTTTACCACTACAAAGTTGAAAAACCATGTAAAACCATTATAGATAAGGGAGCAACTATACAAACACAGAGATGGCTACATATGTATACATATACTTACACAAATTCATATATATGTGTATGAGAGACTAGGAATCAGAAAACTGGATTGGAATCCTGAATGTTACCAAATATGCTCAGGAGTCTCAGACTAGAAAAAAGATTGGATTTTACTTTCCTAATATATCAGTAAAGAGTCTGGATTAAATGATCTCACAATCCCTCCATTTCAGTTCCAAAGTCCTCTGTGATTTGGTGAGTTTGTATTTGTAGACATCGATATGTATTCTTTTTTTTTTTTTTTAAGAGAGAGGGACAGAGAGAGAGAGAGAATAAATTTTTATTTTAGTTTTTCATGTGCCTTTTGTTGCTCCAAGACTTCATTGTATACGTGGTGCTGGGGTTTTAACTCACGTCCTTGAGCATGCCAGGCAAGCACTGCAACCACTGAGCCACAGCTCCGACCCTCAATATGTATTCTTGATCCCTTAGGAAAATTTTTTTATTTTCTTTTTCATCTTAGTATGTATATCTTTGGTTCTAACTGTAATGCCACAAAAATATGATAAATTCATGGAGCAATAGGTGTTAACTCTTCCTCATCACTTCCTTGGGCAGTATCACCACTCCTGCTGCTCATATGCTGCTGCAAACGAAGACAGCCACAGGGTCTGGGGACAAGGTTTGCTCCCGTGCCTGAGGGTGGAGAAGGAGTGATGCAGTCCTGGAGGATAGAGGGGGCCCATCCCGAGGACAGGGTGAGTGGTCTGTTGCTTTCCCGAGAAACACAGTGGAAATTGAGCATGCTTTAATAATTACACACTATGCAAAAATGACTAGATGTCAATGTTAAAATGTTTAACATAGCACATTTATTTTAAATTTTTTTTCTTTTCAGGATGTATCAAATATATGTGCACCCATGACAGCCTCTAATACCCAGGATCGTATTGATTCCTCTGGTCAGTGGACAACCAATTCTGTTTTTCTTATTAAAATTTGCAAAAATACTCAACCAAACCAATCTCATCTACAGGTAGCTTGTAAAAACAGCATATCTGTCAGTCTCCTTAAAGGGCATTATGATCAAAGGGAAAGGGATGTGTTTGAAGTGATGTGTTTTTCCATCTTAAACTTGTCTTTTACAGCAAACTCTGAAACAGGAGTGCTTCCCTTTGATTTCCAACTCAGCCACCAATTAGTGAGAAGTCCCTGGTCAAGACCCAACTTTCCTGGGACTATTTCCTTCTCTTTAAAATTGAGATTATCATAATATTTCAAAGTGTTTCTACGAGGAATAAACAAATATATGTACACTAATATTGAATATGATATCTAAACATATATATATACATATATATTATGTATGACATATACATATGTCACGAAATACACATTAGAATAGTCCGGGGCAGAGTGTGGACTTATATTTGCAATATAAACTGTTAAAAGAACCAAAGGAAAAAAGCAGCAAATATGTTCTTCTAATAACACGTTGAAGAACTTTCCTTAAATGTACAGTACTTTTGCCTCAAAGGTGTCTTATACCCTCCTAACTGACCAGTTCCACCCACACCTAAGAATACTGCAGAAGACCAGTTACTGTGCAATTATGGAGCCAAGCAGAAGGGCTGCCCAATTCTGAATTAGATATGTGACTTCTTAGTGATAATTCCTTAGCTTCCCAAGTCTGACCCTTTCCATGCAAAGAATGTTGACTGCCATTCCTGTGAGCCAGCTCTCCACTCCGCACCAGTGGATGAGGACTAGAAGTTTCGATTGTTTTAAACACTGTCCGCTCCTTTTAGGGGGCCTAGGGCACCTCACCAAAGGAAGGGAAGGCAGGAACCTGCGCAAAGACCACCTGGCCAGCTTGATGCCTCTAAGTAGAGAGGTGCAGGCTGTGCACGCAGGACAAGCCCACCCCCCACAGCGGATTCCCTCCGCCTTGCTTTTTTTTCCTCAGCGAGTTGGATTTCGGGTGATTCCTGCTGCTGCTTGCCTGGCTTTGCAGAGCTTCCCCGGTTGCGCATGGGAGCGCGGGCAGAGAGTGCTGGCAATGTTCGGAGCGCATGAGCCACGCAGGCAACTCCAGCACTATGACAGGGGCACCCTCTCTTTCCAGAAATCTATACCAACACCTACGCGGGCGGGGGAACCGTGGAAGGAGGCGTGTCGGGAGTGGAACTCAACACAGGTGTCGGGCTGGCCGAGGGCCTGGTGGCTGGAGCAGCTCTGGGGGCCTCGAGGAAGAGGAGTTCCACCATCGGTACCCTGAGGGAGTACGCAGACACCGGCGTGAACATGGCTTTCCTGGACAGCTACTTCTCAGAGGTAAGCCTCCTACACGGTGCACACACTGTGACTAACCGTGGTCACAAGGGCAGGAGGCGCCTTCCACCATGCCGTCCATGATTCTTAGTCTTATCCTAATCTTCATTAAACAATACTTCTCCTTAAAATGCACGGAGCCCATTCACTGCAGTGTTATATTCAGTTGCCATAGCACATCCTACTGCTGTGAACAAAGCTAGCACCCCTCTCATTCGCCACTTCCCTTTTCCGTGTCCTTGTCTTCTTCTCTTTGCTTCTGATTTCTTGTTTCCCATAGCAACAGCAAAGTAGAAAAATGCTGAACAAGAAAAAAAAATGTGCGTTCCTGTCCTCTTTTTATGATGCCCTCCCTGTTCTCCAGGTGCTTCCAATAGAAAGTGGGGGTGGGGAACTGAGGGAGGGAAAGCTCAGGAACGTGTATCGCATCACCAAAACCTAGTGACAAATGAGGACCTAGAAGCAAGGTCTCCCATTCTGCTATCCACTAAACTGACTCTCACCAAGAAAAAGGGTGATGGGTCTATGAGCATCCCAAAGAAGAAAGGCCCATAGTCACTGAGCTGGCCTAATACAATGGCATAATGGGCAAATAAATCTTATGTATTCCTATTCAGAAAGTTTAATTTGCTTAATTAGTAATCCATGTGATATCATATTGAATTACATCATTTTATTCTCCATTGCTGATACATGAATTTTACCACTGCTGCTCACAAAAAATGCTGAAAATGTTGTTGCAGACATAAGCTATATCTTTAAACTAGTAGTTAAAAATACTACTGCAGAGGCTGGAGCAGTGGCTCAGTGGTTAAGGTGCTTGCCTGGCATGCACAAGGAAGGACCTGAGTTCAAACCCCAGCACCACATACACAACTAAGTGTTGGAGTAAAGAAGGCCAGATGAAAAACTAAATAAAGTTGTTTCTCTCTCTCTCTCTCTCTCTTTCTCTCTCTTAAAAAAAAAATACTATTGCAATAAGCAGGGCTTGTAGTGCACATCTGTAATCCTGGAGACTCGGCGGCTGAGGCTAGAGGATCACAAGTTCTAGGGAGGCCATAAGCAACTTAGTGAGACCCTGTCTCAAAATTATTAAAAAAAAAAAAAAAGTAACAATACTGTTTCAGACCATAAATAGTATCAATTATTTAAATGAGTGATAGATATCATGAATCAGTTCATTTAACAAATAAACTCAAATTATATGCCTTAGAAGTAATATTTTTTAAAATCATTTATAAAAACCACACCAGTATCAGAGGTGCTCTACCATTAATGTCAAAATTGCACCTAGAATTTTTCCTTTGGTTATCATCAGTGCTTTATGAGACTAAATCAAAATGTGGAAACTGAGGTCATCCTTCCCAAAACATTTTAGCTCTATTCTTAAAAAACATTTCTAAATTTCAGAGGTTATTTCCAGAGATGCAGTCTCTCCCAAGCCCTGTATAAGCCTCTGCAAAATTGTACCAGTGCTTCCTTCCT
>PVKS010001188.1:112453-150571 GCA_004027875.1 Aplodontia rufa
TTTTTTTTTTCTGATTTTAAATAACAAGGGCCATAATAGGAAGGAAGAGGGAAGAGAACTGGCAGGTGGCTACCCACTTCCAAAAGAGAAGTTCCACTTTCATTTGTTCTATACTAGGTATTGCGCTCCTGCCTAAGATTTTATTTAAAATGTCTTCCCCTAGGAATAATTTGAAAATCATGGTAGATGATCTCTTACTGCCTGCCTTTTGTTAAAACTAACTCCAGAGATCATCTCAGCTCTCTTGGCTCAAGCTGCATATGATTTCATGAGCATTCTGACACAAGTAGATCCTTATAAATGCTTTCATTCCAAATTGATCAAATATATCTCCTTACGTAATAGTTTGAACATAACTAAAAACAGTTTTGTTTCTAGATCACTTCAGAAACAAGATTATAAATCCCTAAGTTTCAAATATTATTTTCAATTCAAAATCTGAACAAAACATAGACATTATAATTTATTAGTTTTCAAATAAGAGAAATTCACATTTGATCTTCAGATCCAATGCTTTGCTAATGGACACTGATCTCCTTTTGAAAATTCCAGTTATTTAGTAACACATTAAGTACTAGGTTTTTTCCCTCACTTTATTCCTCAATTTAGTCTCTGAAGCACACTGCTGTTGGTCTTCTTTGATAATTTATGGGCAAATAGACTTCTAATTCCCTACTTTTCTTCTAATTTTAGAAAGCATATGCATATGCAAATGAAGATGAAGGCCGACCAGCCAACGACTGCTTGCTCATCTACGACCACGAGGGGGTAGGGTCACCCGTGGGGTCCATTGGTTGCTGCAGTTGGATTGTGGATGACCTCGATGAAAGTTACATGGAAACTTTAGATCCAAAATTCAGGACTCTTGCTGAAATCTGCTTAGACACAGAAATTGAGCCATTTCCTTCACACCAGGCTTGTATCCCTATCAGTACTGACCTCCCTCTGCTTGGACCTAATTACTTTGTTAATGAATCTTCAGGAATGACTCTCTCGGAAGCTGAATTTGAAGCAGAAATGGCAGTACCTGAACCCATGATTCATGGGGATATCATAGTGACTGAGACTTACACTACTGATCCATGCGTACAACCCACAACCATTGTTTTTGATCCTCAGCTTCCTCCCAATGTTGTAGTAACCGAAACAGTGATGGCACCTGTCTATGATGTTCAAGGGAATATTTGTGTACCTGCAGAGTTAGCCAACACACACAACGTATACTATGCAGAGAGAGTAATGTCTAGCCCCAGTATGCCTGACATAAACAATGGTAGCATGACTGATGCTTGTATGGGACCCGTGATGAGTGGCGGTATTTTGGTAGGGCCAGAAATTCAAGTGACACAAATGGTGAGTCCAGACATTCACATAAGCCAAACCATTGGCTCTACATCCCCAATGACATCTCGGCACAGAGTAACACGATATAGTAACATACATTACTCACAACAGTAAGTGCCTTATGGCCAGTATACTCGATCAAGACCTGGCAACCTAACAATCACCAATACATCCATCGAAGATGTATAATGTACTATATTTAGCATTTTAATAGTCAACAAACATTCAAATATTCTAAGTTCAATGTGGCAGTAAATATGGCTAAGCACTTTAGATAAGTCCTTTTTAGTTTTTCTTATTTTAAATAATATGCCAAAAACACTTGAAGAAAATGTTTTGCGTCCATTGACATTGTCTAAAGTATGTAACTCATTTTGCAAACCCAGTAGGTCTTGAGGCCTGTGGAAAGTCATGTAAACCAAGATGTTCATGTTCTTGGAATTTGCAAAATAGTCTTATCTGGCCATATTTTTCTTTAGAGAAATATTTCTATTAAAATTTTTTAATGAAAAAGTGAATGAAAAGTACATTTCTGAAAGGAAATTGAAAGGTAATATGGAGCATATGTTAACAGATATCTGAAGTCCTTTGTTTTTTCAAACGATTTCTCAAGATAAGCAATATTAAGCAATAGAGCATGCTTAATTTAAGAAAAGAGTTTGCCAACTGGAAATGGCTCCTTAAAAGGAAATATACACATATCAATTTTATTGCACTTTATTGATTTGTATCGTTAACTGTAATATCAATTAGAATTGAAAAAATGTAACAACTCTACAATAGAAACACATCTTAGGGAAATCTTAGCATTTTCTCCAGTACAGGGAATTTTTCTCCCTACTTTTTCTAATTATATCAAAAAATGTGTGAGATATGGTTTAAGCAGTTTCATTGATCTGAGTTGTAGAGCTTTCATTTGGCAGATGTTCTCTAAAAGCACATCTGTGCTTATTTATACATTCAATAATATTTACTTAGAAGCTACTAGGCGTTAAACATTAGACTCTGTGAGCACAAAGGTAAAAAAGACAGATGTGATTCCTGCCTTCAAAGAGCATCTAATTCATTTCTAGACTTAAAAAAAAATTCTGAAATATAACTTTGAGTTCCTACCAAGAATAACTAGCAACCTATTTAAATCTATTACCGAGTTGGGTTTCTAATACTGCTCTTCATGCTTAATGAATGAAATGAAAACATGTGCTTTAGAAAGCACAAAAATTGGCTTAAGAAAAAGGAATGTTGGCAAGGTAGTTTTATTTAATTCTGTAAAATATGTAAACTATATAGTAGTTACTATAATGTGACTAGAAAGGTAATGTAAATGAAATAAACATTTTCAGGGCTTATTTGTTTTGGAAGAAAGTAATTATAGGACTTCTTGCTTTATTTTTTGTTGTTGTTGTTCCTTTATGAATAAAATTATTGTAGAACTTGAGTTATCTTACATAGTCTCTTGCCCAATTCTCTCATTTTGTAGACAAGAAATCTAAAAACACATTAAATGACCACAGCAGCTAATTATAGAACAAAATCTTGAACCCATTCCTCAGATACCCTGGCCACTGTTTAGATATTGCAGCTTCATCAGAATGAAAAGGATCCAATTCTGTCTATTGCATGGACTTTGATAATCCTAATTGGATCAAAAAAGTATTTCCCAAAAAAACGGTTTTTATAAAGTTTAGGTGAAAAATGGTTAAAGCATTGTAATACTAGAAAGTTATTAACACACCTTGTAATAGTTTCCACGTTGTGGGTACTGCCAACTATTACAGTTATTCCTCACTTTCGTTATTCACATCAAAGATTCTGCTACACTTCACTAATCTGTAATTTGATGATATCCACAGGGTAGCCAAGCATCACTGGTTCCGTTGTTATTTTAATATTCAATCAACAGCCTACCCCATAGCATTTTGCAAGCCCTCAGTTCTGTGGTGTATTTTGATACGGACATTACTCTCTTGAAATCTGCATTCTATTAAGCCAATAATCCTAAGAATTATAAAGCAATTAGTGAAAAATTGAAAGTAAAGTGTTAGGTTAAAACTGAAAACACTATTAAATTTGAGAAATGAATAAAATAGAAATAAGCACTGATTAATAGATTAAAAGTTTGAAAGGAGATGAAACTACTTATGAGAAGGGTAAAACAAATTTCTGTGAATTTTTTTCCTCTTCTTTTCAGTACACAAAGATTTAAAAGTGCCTCCAAAAGAGGAAATTCACCTCTAATGTATGTCCTCCACCACTAGAAACAAGATCAGAAGCATTTCATTTTTCTTCTCAGCATTACGGTATGGTTAGGGCTGTTCACATGTAACTCGAGATTCTGAAAGTGTGGCATTTTTAAATATCCCAAACAAAATAAAAAGCATAAACCAAAATCTCTATTCACTGCTTAAGAGTTAGGATATTGCTTTTGTCTAAGAAGTGAACTTAATGTAGCATTTATGTTAAGGTTGAAAAATTAACCCAGAAGCCCAGGAAATGAGATTTAATAACTAAATATGATAGCATATAGTTTGAGTCATACTGCCTGACCTGTGCAGTTGGTTAGGTAGACAGCATTACTAAATGAATAAATGAGCTCTCTTAGAAAAATCTTATGGGGAAGGGAAAGGAAATCACTTAGAATATGAGTGTGTTATTAACTTATTCAAAAAGAGTTAGGATTTTAAAAACATTTCTGATTGCAATGTTTTACTAAATGTAGTAATGTTTTATATATTTCTTCAATTAAAAATATGTGCTAAGAGAAAAATGCTTAATTTTATCATTGGTACGCATTATATTCCATACATAAACACCAACACACATCGAGGGAAGCTTTTTCTGTTGTGTCACGAAGTGATGATCATCCTCATCATTATGTGCACAACACGGGGGCATAAATTCATTTGTAAATTGAAATTCACAATAATCTACTTGTTTGTTAATGGAAGAATTCTTAATTGAATTGTTGTTTTATTTTTTAATGTTCATCATAAAATAACAAATCAAATGAATAAACATCAGCAATTGTTTTAGACATTGTAATTTTAGAGTTAAATGCTGTCTCTTCCCACTGGATTTAAATTCAACAAAATTAGTATAATGTACTGATTTTTTGGAAATAAGGAAAGAATAATTAATTTCATTTAGGGGAATTCAGGAAGCTGCTTGAAGATGGTGACATCTGGCCTTGGTCAAGTAGAATTTTGCCTGACAAACTACAAAGATACAAAAGTCAAAAACACAGATATATCTACAGACTACTAAGTATTCAAATTAAATATAATAAAAATACCTGAATCAAAATTATAAAATTATGAATTATCCTTTTGAATTATCATAAATTATCCTATTGAATCCTCAAAACAACACTAATGAGGTATAACTTACACCCATGTCACAGATAAGATGCTCAAGCTAAAAATTGTTACTCTTATGTTAGAGCTTAAGTGAATAATAGCAAAGTTAAAAATCAAATCCAGGACTACCTAACTCCAAAGACTATTCATATTCACCAAATTCTGTTGATTTTATTCTGGAAGGATGCGTGAGAGGCAAATAATAGAGAATTTTAAATTTCATTAGGTGGTTGGATTTAACTGGTGAAATTTTTGTGCCATGATACTGGGATAGCTTTCCAGAATTCTCATGGTAGTGGGTGTGCCATGGATCACCACAACAGACACCCTCATGAATGAATCACTGAGGCAGAGACCCTAGTATTTGCCTCTGTAACAAGTCAGGATCTGATAAGCCAGTGTTCCAAGATAAGATCTTTTAGGTCACCACTAAAGTGAGCTCTGGTCTGTGTTGAATTATCTAAAGTGATGCCAATTAATCATTCTCTATGTTATTTGAAGTATTTGCACAATGAATGCCCTTGATCTTTTTATTATTTTAGGAGAGGTGTATGGAACAAGGCATGTTTCCTCATATGTCTGTCACCCTGCACCACCCTAGTTCCTTAATCTGGAACCTTCTCCACTCCCCTCATCTGTTTAGCTTTCTCTTACTCACCCCTCTACACAGTTCAAGCACTGCCATTTCTCAGGAGCATTGTTAGACCTTTCTCCTGCTGCCCCAAGCTGCTTGCATATCTAATTTTCCCTCCTTGCTCCCTTCAGTAATGAACACACTATTTCTCTATTCTCTAGACTGTGAACTCTTTGAGAACAAAAACAATACTTTCTCATTTCTGTGTCTGCAGTGTTAGTAGAATGTGTAGGATGTGATACATACATCTTAATTTTAAAAGAATTTGGCTTAATTCTCTCTAGCACCTGAAACCAAGTGTCTGCAGTTCAACAGTGTGCCTCGATAGCAGCCTTTGGGGTGTCTTCCAAAAAACCTGTGTAAATGTCACCCTTAGCAAGAAAATGCAAGTGTATAATCCACAATGACAATTCAAAAGAAGTGAATCTTCTACATAAAGAGTACCAAAATGAAGTTATGGGAAATAATTTCTCATTCTTTCTGAAAGCATTTGTGATGTAGATGAATAAAATAAACCCTAAAAATGTTACGGAAAAAGTGAGTCTGGAATGTGAATCTGGAAAATGACCAGCATACACGTTGATTGACAAGGACTTCCTCATTATGTATTGAACAGGGAGGCACTGCTGGGAGGGAACTGTGATGGCACTTTGAAGACTTTAAAAGTAGATTATGTTAATAAGACAAAATTGACAATTGTAATCCAGAACAAGCAAATATCTGACACCACCAGTGTGTAGCCATGATAGCAGATTGGCTTTTCCAAAACAGAGGTATTGCAATATGAGTTTGGCATCAAGATTTTGTCATTGAATATTTTTCTGCCACACCCACCTGTAACTTGACTTTCTCACATTATAATGAACATCATTAAATGTCAGCACATATATCCACTTCACTCTTTCAAAAATCTGCCTAATTATAAATTGCCACATATACTTTTAACATTCCCTTATTATCAAAAAAAGAGGGGCTCCAGTGTTGGCTTTTACAAATAATGCCACATGAACATTGACAAACATCTTACATGTACATTACACACATCTTTATATATACATAGAAGCTGAAATATTTCTGTAGCATAGGCTCTTCAAAAGGGAATATCAAAGGATATGTCAAATAATTTTATAGAGTTTCCCCAAATTTCCCTTTTAATAAGATTGTTAATTTTCATTTCAATCAACTGTTTTTGGCAAGATTTGCTTAACCATAAACTTAATAATTTATTTATCAAATATTTTAATATTTAATAATCTGGTACAGATTATGATTGTTTGATGTTACCCATCCATTATACAAAATCTAATATTCATTAACTATAAGTTGGCTAAATGAAAAAGAATCATTAAATAAACATTATAAATTACCAAAATAAATAAATAAATAAATTGCTGTAAATACTTAGATTTCTATTCTTTCTTCTCTTACATTAATATACTACTAGGTATGGTAATAATTCTAATATTACAGCTATGCTAAACTGTTTTTCAGGATATGTTGATACTTGCTAGGTACAATATCACTCATTGTTTTTGTAATTATCTGGGTCTTTTTCATACTCAGGTTTAAAAAACTTTGAATTATTTTATTAGAAATAACTAATAAACTTGAATTTATAAATTAATAATTTTGAGACCCTTAAAATTTCACGATACATCAGAAAAAATGTTACAACTTCTGAAAATTTGCAGGTCATTGAGAAAGCCAACTGATAATGAGACTGTCTTTCATCATACCCATTGGTTGATTGATAGCTTACATTTTCTTTCAAAAGTATTTCTTATTATAAATTCAGTAAAACCAAAAAGATCATACAGCAGGAGCAAAACAGAGTTGCCAATATTAATATTGGGATAAAAGCTATTTGCTTTCAATTGCATTTCTCAATGTAAATATGAAGTCCAAATAAATAAACCCAAATCATCAGACTCCCATGATATATGGAAAAAAATCAACCTAATGTCACAAAATATGGTGTAATTTTTTACTTTTTTCCTGAATGTTACAATGTGTAAATAACTACTACAAAAATTTAAGCATAATCTAAATATTAAATACAGGTAATGAAAGTTAATTTACTAAGACAGGAGAATCTTTAAATTCTGGTTCAGCTTACTTGAAATAACAGTAATTCAAATTTATATTGGGAAGGAATAAATGGAAGCAACTTTCCAGTGCTATCATGGATGAAAATAGAAAGTACACGAAAGATTGTGAGATGTTATATCATTCTTCAAAATAATAAGAAAGTAAGGAAATAATCCAAACCATTTCACACAAAAAAATTTGTTTTGTGTCAGTGATTTCTGGTTGTTAAAGTATTGGCAGACAGTCAACATGTACCAAAACAGTGCTTTATCCACTGGTTTCCCACACAGGCTGAATTGTGCATAAGAAAGGCAGTTGGGTGGGGGGCAGTAAATAATATAGATAAAACAAACAGAATGAAAGTAAACAAATGAAAATTGAAGACAACCCATGTTATGGCTTTTGGCATAAAAGACCTTAAGCATTGAAAAAGATTTTCTTATAAAAAGTATCACACTTCGATTAGAATCCACAGAGCTAAGCTTCTCTATGACCAATAGATGACTCAGTTAAAGGTGAGAGAGACCTTTAAACGAGTGTCTCATAGGGAGGCAGTGAATACGTGGTGAGTGATGGTGGGTGTTGGTGCAAAAGTCCCAGTGCACTTTATGTGATCAGCATGAGCAGCGACTGACTGGGATGTCTTCACTACGCATTCAAGAGGGAGGTACTGACTGGGAGCAGACTGGTATCAGTGAGGCATGAGCCACCACAAAGGCGGAGCCTGAAACTAAATAGGGCTTACAGAAAGGGAACTGCAAAAATAAAACAATTTTTTTTGTTATGTGTGCTGATTGCTTTTCAAAATCTTTCTCATTCAATCCACCTTATGACTTTCTTTTTAAAAATAAAGGAAATTTAAAAAATAAAAATTATATGGGACCCACTGTGAACCATGAACAGTTCCAAGGTTCATTCATTCGTTAAATGTTTTTAGAGTATTTTCACTATTTGCCAGTGAGCCAAGAGTTAGGAGTAGAAAAGTAAATGAGGGGGGGTGGAGTGGTGGTTCAGGGCTTACGGCGCTTGCCTGGCATGCACGAGTATGGGAGTTCAAACCCAAGCACCACGTATACAACTAAGTTTCAGAGCAATGAAAGCCACATGAAAAACTAAATAAACTTGATTCTCTCACTGTCCCTCTCGGAGGAGGAGGAAAGACAGAAAGAAAGGAAAGTAAGTGAAGGTCTTCTTTACCATCACGACCTTCACAGTCAGACACAGGAAGAAGTGAAGCATTCAAACACAATCAAGCAAGTGTTGCTAGGTAAGTGCTATAAACGAGTGCTGATGGAGGACCGAAGAGGTGTCCAGCCTAGTGGACTTGGGGAAGACTTCTCAGAACTGGCCTTTGAGCCAAGCCTGGGAAGAACCACAAGAAATAGCCAGATGAAGAAATGAGAAGAGCATTCCCAGCCAACAGAACAGAATGGGGGAAGAAAAGGGAGCCATGAAGAGGGTAGAAAAACAGATTGGCTCCTCTGAACACTGAAAGTAATTCGTAAGACTGAATGATAAAGAAAGATGGTTACATGGACAAGGAGTCAGATGCTTGGAAGTGTGACGTGCTAAGGAATAGCTGTTTTTATCTGAAATTTAAAGAGAATTGTTGAGCTATTTAAAGGAGAAGAGAATTGTTGAGCTATTTAAAGGAGAACAATGAATTTGAAGTCCCTTATGTAGTTTGCCCTGTCATGAATAAGAGAAGGATAAGCTATTCACAAGGAGACCATTAGTTGTTTTAATGAGCCAATGTAGTGAGAAAATGATTTGAGTTTCATGTACACCTCAATCCTGGGATAACTGATTAATTAATGGCCTATATCCCAAATTTGTATTACAATTGTGCATTTGACATCAGTTGCAAATGGTAGCTGCCAGTTAGGCTAACTTTGTCCCAAAGATGGCACTGTAGCCTAAAATCACGGAGTCCAGTGAAAGCTCTTCTATACGACTCTCCCTGCAGGACCAAGTGCTGAAAGTGCAGAACAAGAAAATTCAGAGCCGGTCCTTCACCTCCAGAATAACATGCTTTCTGCACTTAGAAGGAAAAGAAGTGAAATCAATAGAAAACTCAAAACTCAATGTTGAGATTTTGAACTTTTTTTTTTTTTTTTTTTTTTTTTTTTGCTAGTAAAGAAGCACTGATTATTTTCCTGGTATAAAAGCAATGTATGCTTGCTATTATGCAAAATTTGGAAAATACGAAATAGAAATTAGATCCCATTACCCAGAAATAATTAGTTAACACTAAGACAGTTTTCCTCAGTTAATGATAACACAATTCTACCCTCAGCTGGCAGGTAATGTCTATGCAACCCAATATCATAGCTGGTATTGAGTCTTTTCTATACTTTACTCGTTGCATATATATTTTTTTAAGAACGAGAGGACAGTAAGAGAGAGAAAGACAGAAGCAATTTTTATTTAGTTTTTCATGTGGCTTTCATTCCTTTGATACATTGTTGTATACGAGGTGCTGGGGCTCGAACATGCATACTCGCATGCAAGGCAAGCGCTGTAACCTCTGAGCCACTGCTCCAGCCCCTCATTGTATATATTTTTAAAGTTGACATTAGCACATGTAAAGTTTGCACCTATTTAGCAGTTTTTGTAGAAGCATTTTAGGAGATGTTTTTCCTAAACCTGAATGAGGTTTTCCCCACTTTTTTTATACTATAAATAATGATGTGATTAATATATTTTCGCACAGAACTTCATATGCACTTTACATTATTTCTGTTGGAATTGAAATTTCTGGTCAAGGGCCACTCCCATAGTTAATAATCTGTATGTTATAACATCTTATTAGCAAGATAGTCCTTGTGTTAGTGAAAACTTTACATACCAACATGCAATATCATTACTAGATGAATTCTTTTCATCTCTGGTGTTCCAATTTCCCTTTCAGTTCTGAGACTAAGTCTGTAAGCCTGTGTTCAACATATAGATCATATCACTCTGAAGCTTATATTTGTTTTAAGGTGGCCAGCATTAAAGACGATTTACATAGTTAACCCCTACTATCTAGGCTGAGGTTGTCCCAGGGTGTGTTTGGTGGCCATAAAAATGACTCAGGTTTTTGACAGAAAATTACATAGGCTTTGCTATCTACAGTTGTGTTCAACCCCTACTTATGTATAGTACAATTCCAAGACTAAAGATATGGGATATAATTTTCTAAGAAAGTATCAAATTACATCTAATAATTTAAACCTGAAAAAAAAAACTCTCACCCCACCCCACCCAAAAGGCATGAGAACACCTGAACCAGGATAATACCCTGGCAACTCCCAGCTTCCACCTATGCTCTAATTGATTGAAGTAGGTTGGACATCCATCAAGATAGATCCTTCGGTTGAAATAGTTCATTAGAGGGAAGAAATATTCCCTGAAACAATAGGCCATGATCTGATGTGATACTCATAAATCTCTTCCTGAAATACTACTTACCACTTATCTAAATTCTTTTTTTTTTAAGATTGAGGGATAGTGAGAGAGAGGAGAGAGAAAGAGAGAAACAATTTTTATTTAGATTTGCATGTGGCTTTCATTGCTCCCACACATCATTGTGTACGTGGTGCTGGGGTTTGAATACGCGTACTCGAGCATGCCAGGCAAGCGCCGTAACCGCTGAGCCACCTATCCAGCCCCTATCTTCATTCTTAACTTTAAAAAAATTGGGATTTCTATCCATCCACAATACAAGACATTGCAATTAATCTTTCCCAATTTGTGAATGTCAGGCACTAGTCATTAGTTATTTTCCATTTTCATTCATCTCCCTGCCTCCCTTAACTTAAGGAGTAGTTCATATTTTCCATCACACTTACACTGAGATGATAGCAGGAGAGAAGTTCCAGTGACATTGAAAACCTAGGATAAGGTATTGAGTTTTATGAATAGGGAAGATGGCGGGCCTGGACGTGCGAGTGAACATCTGGCTTGTACAGTCATCACTTTCCTAACGATTAACAAGCTGGAGTACCAGCTCCCAGAAACACACATCTCAAGCTAATAAGATTCATCAACTTTTTCCTGACAGCCGTTATATTCCTATACAGCAGCACAATCTCCACAACATGGCTGGAACCCTTTTTTAACAATGACTCTGGATGCCTTCACTAACTACTAAAATCTAATTACTTGAGGACCAAGTCACACACACAGCAAGGGCTAAGAAAGTTTCCTAGAGGGGAAAAAATGTTAACTGAAAATTTAACATCCACCCCAATTTTATAAAAATGTACCAGTAAAAAAAGGGGTGGCTGGAGTGGTGGCTTGGCAGTTACAGCGCTTGCCTGGCATGAGCAAGTACATGAGTTCAAACCCCAGCACCCACATACACAACAAAGTCTTAAGAGCAATGAGAGCCACATGAAAAACTAAATAAAATTGTTTCTCTCTTTCTCTCTCTCTCTCACTGTCCCTCTCAGGAAGGAAGGAAGGAAGGAAGGAAGGAAGGAAGGAAGGAAGGAAGGAAGGAATCCTTTGTCTTATCCTAGTAACCTCACCTGGTCTAGTTTGAAAGCTATGCCTCCTGGGTCAGCCTTACAAATTTCTGATGGAAATCAGTAGCTCAAGCAGCTTCTTTTCTGCTAATGAAGGCAAGCTAACAATGTGGAAGAGGGAGCAATTCTACAGCTGAACAAGAGGGAGCAGCATACCTATCCTTTGACTCCAGTGTCTCCCAGCCTCTTCAAGGCAACCGCTCCCTTCCCTGCTGCATAGCAGGCTACCTCCAAAACCGAAGTCCAGGGGTCAAAAGGAAACCAGATTTCCCAGATTCCTCCCTCCACACACACTTCCCTATAGGCAAAAGGAGGGGAAAGGGAGAGAAAACTCCAGAAAGTCCTACTGGCTTGGGAGCTGGAGTTTCTGCAGAATAAAAAGAGAGGCCCTTGCTGTAAAGACAAGGGTGTGTTCAGCTCACTGTGTGTTTTGGCAAAATGCTTGTCAAGCACCCTCCTCTAAGGCCCAAAAGCATGTTGCTTAGCAGGAAAAAAGACTCAGAAATGAAATCTGAAGTTGAAGCTCCTAAGCTCTGTGACAGACTACTGATTTACAGTGAGGAGTTGAAAGAGTATCTAATGCCCTTCACTTTGTCAACTGGAAAATCTGGTCAAAGTAAGGAAATGCTTTATAATGAATTTTGAAATTTGGAACAGTCAATGATTCTTAATGCTGAATGCGTAATTAATACCAATTACACTATCTGGATTTCCAAGATGGTTTGTGATTATTTTCACCGCCCTTTTCAGTCTTATAATCATCTACCTGTTGCCACTATATCTATAGTCTTGTTAGATCAAGTTGAATTAAAAAATTTAAAAAATACCATCACCATAATGGGCTCTAACAAAATACTTACCAATTTCACATGGAAAATCAGTCAGACATAATCTTTCACTACATGAACTGAATTATTTCCTTCCTTTCAAATCTGTGGAGGCACTCTGATCCACTATCTCATTTATCTCTAGGTTCAAGATGTGTCTGGCACATATTAAACACTTGATAAATGCTGGGAAATGAATATTTGTTGATTGAATTATCTTTTTTCATCATTCTTCACACCACTAAAAATTGTCTCTTCTATTAGCTGCAGGTTATAGGAGAATCTGACTTTGTAAAACTCTTATCAACCTATCAGTGGGACACTAAAGATCAGATGGTTCAACTTCCAAGGCTTACAGCACTGCGTGACTAGATTGAGAACTAATTTCACATCTGGGCCCAATTCTTGGAGAAATTACTAAAGTCTACTTACTCTTTGCTCATTTATAAAATGAGAGAATTGGACTACATCAGTGATTTTCATATTGTTGGTCACACCCTCAAAGATGTTGTGAACTCAGTTTGGTATGCCTACCTATACTGTTTGTGTGTGTGTGTTACTGGGTTTTAAACTCAGACCTTTACACCTGCAAGGCAAACACCCAACCACTGAACTACATCCCCAGCCCTTTATTTTTCTTTTTTTTTTTTTTTTTTTTTTTTTTTTTTTTTGTAAAAACAAGACCTCACTAAGGCCGGCCTGGAACTTATGATCCTCCTGCCTCAGCCTCTGAGTTGCCAGTGCACCTGGCTATAGTTTTGTTGTTGTTGTTGTTGTTGTTGTTGCCAGGGATTGAACCCAGGAGCACTTAACTACTAAGCTACATCTCCATCCCTTTTCATATTTTATTTTGAGATAGGGTTTTGTTTTGCTTTGTTTTGCTTTTTTAAGAGAGAGAGACAGTGAGAGAGTGAGAAAGAGAGAATCAATTTTATTTAGTTTTTCATGTGGCTTTCGTTGCTGACACTTTGTTGTGTATGTAGGGCTTGGGCTCAAACCCTCCTCCCGGTGCATGCTAGGCAAGCACTGTAACTGCTGAGCCACCACTCCAACCCCTGAGACAGGGTTTTGTTAAGTTGCATAGGACCTCACTAAGTTGCTGAGGCTGGCTTTGAACTTGCAATCCTCCTGCCTCAGCCTCCCAAGTCACTGGAGTAGCAGCAGGGCCACCATGTCCAGTTTATACTAACACTTTAATGGAATTAAATAGAACATAAAATAAAAAATAGAGTATATCACACAAAGTAAGAGTAAAGATTACTCTATGAAACTTTTGTTTCATTTCTGCATATGTGTTCGACCCTGAGTTGTGGTTCTAAGAAATCTGAGAATTATTAGACCAGTTCATCTTAGGCTTCTTCAAGCTCACAAGTCCCTGGATTCAACGGATAACTTGAAAGAGACAGGAAGTATTCAGTTCCAGGGATGGGAGCTATTCCTAACTTCCACAGTAGCTGCAGGACAGTAGCTCTTGAAACAGGGCAAATGCTTTGTATAAAGGTATTCCGTTGTACTTGATGTTATTACTTACATCAGGTGAAGATCGGCACCAGGTAAGTCTTTTGTACAGAATCCCTCTTCTTGGAAAGCACTGGGGAAATGAGGAGGTCATCACAACTCTGGAGTACAATGGAAGACTTTGTAAAAACGAGTATTCCCTAATCCTCATCCACCAAGGGTGTATTGGAATTGTCACTGACAGGAGACAGCTCATCTACATGGAGAAGAGGCGATGGATTGTAGGCACCTTATATTTCTTCACTCATTTAAATTAAACCGAACAAACCTACTTCTGACTCCCTTGGCTTTGGAGTGTAACACAGACTACGTTTTGCAAAGGTCGTACGTGTACCCATTATCCAGTGATACTTTGTCAACACAATCTGAAAATTGGGGATGGGATTCTGGCCAGATATGACTGCAAACCAGTCTCTCTCCAGGCTTCATGGCCCTCACCTTCAAAAAGTAAGTTTCTCAGACAACCTGATCCAAGGCAATGCGGTCATTTCATTCAAGAGGAAATCAATTCTGAAGATCTCCTTCGTCAGAAAACTCCAGGTAAGTTTAAGGCCAGATGGGAAAGTTTTGGCCTCTGGGAGGGTGGGAACAATTGTCCCCTGAGGGAAAACTTCAGAAAGACCTCAGGAATCCCTTGGGATGTTGTGACACTACTAGTTTCACTGCGCTGGTGTACTGAGAGAAGGGACCTGAGCTCCTTCCATTCCCCTTTTTCTGAGGTCAGGCTCAGGGCATCTATCCCACCCTCACCACCCAACTCACAGTAGCTTGTTTTTCTTGGAGCTCTAGCACAGTGAGTTTTAATTATTTCTAAATGAATAGCAAAAAATTTAATTAGTTGATCTTCTAAAAGTTGAGGGGGGTGTATCTTTGGGGGCATTTACTTTTTCAAGCAAAAATACAAAATACAAAATTTCCTCTGATCAATAGATAATACAAATTTAAATCTACATTCTGCCCAAAAGGAGTGAAGGAGAGGCACAAGACAAAGGGAAAAAATAATAGAGAGGAAAAAAAAAAAAAAACCAGAGGAAAGGATTGGCAGAGAGGGGGAAAGTAGAGTAGCTGGAAGGAAAAGAGGAGGAGGGAGGAAGAGCACAAGAGTGTGCCCTAAAGGCTGTGGGAGCAGTGCTCACCTGCCCCACCCTGCGGGAGACTGCCACACCTGCCCAACCTTCTCCAGCCTTTCCAGGAGACCAGCACAGGCAGAGCTGGAGCCCTCGTTCTAGTCACTTCTGGGTTTGGAATCGGGTAGACTCAACAGCTGCTTGTTCTGACTCCTCATGTATTGCTCCTAATTTGTACTCTATTTCCGTTTTTCTGTTTTGTTTTCTGTTTATTTTTTGTTTGTTTGTTTCAACCTAGTCTTTACCTTCAAATGCTTGATATTTTTTCCTGACTGCATCTCCCCTTACCCCTATCTTGGATTTCTAAACGGTATCTTAACAGATACTTTTTCAGCCACTGAAACTTCTGCACATCCTGCAGTATATCCTAGTGTCTCCGACCCTGATCTTAAATTCACTCTCAAGACTCCCAGCTCTGTTCCTTGATGTAATCCTCAAAAATATAAAATTTAGCCCACATTTTGCTCAGCATTTCAATCCACTGAGTTCACTTCAGTTCCACAAATATTCATTGGGTATCTACCATGAATCAACGAGTCACTGGGGGTATGAAGAGGAACAAGGGACAGTCCACAATCTTGGGGATACTGTGGACTAATAGAACAGATCGACTCTTTTTTTTTTTTTTTTAAAGAAAGAGGGGACAGTGAGAAAGAGAGACAGAGAGAATCAATTTTATTTAGTTTTTCACACGGCTTCCGTTGCTCTGAGACTTTGTTGTGTACATGGGTGCGGGGGTCTGAACTTGCGTACGTGCATCTTTGCACATGCCAGGCAAGCGCTGTAACCGCTGAGACACCGCTCCAGCCCCATCAGATCAACTCTTAAGCAAACATTTCAGTATAACCCCCAAGTAAGCTCTGGGTTGAGGGTGTAGCTCAGGGGTAGGGCACTTGCCTAGCATACAGGAGGCCCTAGGTTCAATGCCCCGCACCACAAAAAAGGGAATTAAGCTCTAGCCAGGTGTTCTGGGCATGCAGACACAGACACAGGGCACCAGTTAGTCCAGAAGATCAGAACTGGGTTCCTGGAGAAGATGGATTCTGAGCTTAGCGTTAGGATAGCAGCTACCGAAGAGGCGGGGACATGCCGTTCAAGGGGGTGGAGTGGGGTGGAGTGGGGTGGGCAACCACCAGCAGCCTACAGTCTGCTATGACACAGGCAATAAAGAGATGCGGGGGAATGGCAGGAAATGTGGCTGGAGATGTTCCTTGAACCAAAGCATGGAAAACTGTGCGTTCACTCTAAAGAGCTGCAAATTATCTCGAAGGAATTAGGGATGTGGAAGGCATGTAAGCAAGGAAAACATGTTTAGATTTGCATCTCACATGTTTCTTTTTGGAGCCTCTGTGATACTAAGTTTGTGGATTAAAAAAATGGGAGGAAATTGGCCAACAAAGCTTTTAGGACTGCACTTGCCCCCCTGTGTGAACCTGGGATCTACTGAGCATCATTGGAGGCAACTGAAGGGCCAATGAGTTAGTTTAACATCTGGTATATTTTTGAAACTTTACACAACAGGTGAAATATTTTGGAATTTAAATCTTAGGTTAAATAGACTATCACTTCAGATCACTGGAATCTCCTTTGAAGTTCGAATTCTTTGTTTTAACCTGAACTAATTTGCAGTCTGAAAACCAAACAGAAGGGGGCAAGGGAGAAGTGGGTTAACCAGACATTACTCTGTCTTCCAGTGAGATGCAATATGAAGTATCCAAAAGGTGTTCTCCCCAGAATGCTTAATTAGAATCTGATAAATCGCTACAGATGATGAACAAAACACAAACAACGAGAAATACTGTAACAGAAGAAGGACACGTTAAAACAAAAACAAAGCAGGACATTTGTAGGGTAATGGCTTAGTCTTTTCAACAAGTGGATGTCATTAAAACAAGAGCAAGATAGAAGGACACTACTAGAGTAAAGGAAATTGAAGATGGAATTGTGCTGATTTTGGTGCTTACTTAATTTTTGAATATGGACTGAGTATAGAGAATATGAATGTTTATTGACATGACAAGGAAGAGATAATCCATAGGTTAAAAAAAGCAAGTGACAAATAGCAAATACAATAAAATCCTATTTTGGTTTAAAAAACAAATAGATGTGAAGAGAAAAGAATTCCAAGTGGAAAAGGGATGTTTTACTAAGTACTTTCTATGTATTTAAACCTAATGGTAAGTATTTTCTTTAAGTCACTTATTTAATTATTTTCTTCTTCCTCAACCCCTGCACAGTTAGCTCAATTTTATAGACAAGACCTGAACATTAAGAGGTATATAATAGATGTAATCTGCAGGTGGTCAAAATTTGGCTACTTCATTTTCTTTCTTCTTTGTTATTTTCTAACTTAATGCCTGACATATTTACTGCTTTGGTAATAAGAAAAAGGGGAATTTAAAGCACTGACCAGTATATACTCAAAAGGAAAGAAGATCTAAAATCAATAATCTCCGTTCCTACTTCAATAAACTAAAAAATGAGGAGCAACTGAAATCCAAAATAAGCAAAAAAGAGTAGAAATTCTAGAGCAGAAATCAATAAAATTAAAAACAGGAGACCAAAAGAGAAGGTCAATAAAACCAAAAGCTGTTTCTTCCAAAGAATCAATACCATCAGTAAACCTCTAACCAGGCTAAAAAGAAAGACACAAATTACTAATCAGACATGAAAGGAGTGACATTTCTATAGATCCCATAGAAATTAAAAGGATTATAAAGGAGTACTATGAATAATTCTGCATCCATAAATTTGATAATTCAGACAAAAAGGACCAATTCCCTGAAAGCACAGTCTTCGAAAGCTTACACAAGAGGACGAAGACTACTATCTGGATAGGCTTGTATCTTTTAAAGGAATCAAATCAATAAATAATGACCTTAAAAACAGAAGCTAATAGGCCCAAACGGGTTCACTGGTGAATTCTAACACACATTGAAGGAAATTACACAAATCCTCTACAATCTCCATCAGAAGATAGAAGCAGGAGGAATACTTCCTAATACATTCTGTGAAGCCAGCATTACTTTAAAAGCAATACCACACAAAAACATCATGCAAATGCACACACACATACACACACACACACACACACACACACACAAAACCCACAAACCAGTATCTGTCAGGAGCATAGATGCAAAAATCCTCAACAAAATATTAGGAAACCAAATCAAAACAAAACAATGTGCAAAATGAACTATACACACCACAATGGGATTTCTCCCAGGTATGCAAGGCTGTTTCAACATTCAAAATTAATTCATGTACTCCATCACATCAAGAGGATGAGAAAAAGAAGTCACACAATTATGTCAATATATTTAAAAAAGTATCTGGCAAAATCCAATGCCCACTCATGATAAAAATTTCCAGAAGGCCCCGAGTTCAGTCCTCAGCCCTGAAAAAAACAAACAAACAAAAAAAAAATTCCAGCAAACTAACAATAGAATGGAACTTCCTCACTTGACAAAGAATTTCTAAAAATAAAAAATAACTTAGAATTGACATAATATTTAATAGTAAGAAACACTAAGCTTTCCCACCATGATCAGGAAGGCAAAGCTATTCCCTCTCACCACTGTTTCTCAACCATACAAGAAGTTCAGCCTAATGCAACAAGACAGAAAGGAAAGGAAAATGGATACAGATTGGAAAGGAAAAATAAGCTGACTTTGTTTGCAAATGTCATGATTGTCTTTGTAGAAAATCTGAAAGAATCAACAAGAAAATTCTCCTGGAAGTACTAAGCAATTAGAGCGATATTGTCAATATATCAAAGTCAAACACTTTGCTATATACCAGCAATGAACAAGCAATACCATTTAAAGTAGCAAAATCCAAAATCAAGCATTTAGGTATAAATCTAACAAAATATAAATAAGACCTAAATGAGGAAAGCAGTTAAATGTTAAAAGAAGACAAAGAGGAGCTAAATAAATAAAAAGATATTCCATGTTTATGGACAGGAAGACTTAATGTTGTCATCAGTGATTCCCTACATGATCTTATAGAGTCAATGCAATCCTAATGAAAATCTCAAGAAGTTATTTGTTGATATTGACAGATTCTGAAGTTTATTGGAGAGGCAAAAAACCCACAACAGATAAAACAATATTAAAAGGGGAAGAGCCAAGTTGGAGTACTGACCCCACCTGACTTCAAGACTTACTATAAACCTTCAGTAATTGCAGTGTAATATTGACAATAAATAAATAAATAAACAGATGAATGGAACAGAAGAGAGATTCCAGAAAAAAATCTACATAAATATGTCAACTTATTTTTTTTTTTAAAGAGAGAGGGACAGTGAGAGAGGCAGAGAAAGACAGAAACAACTTTATTTAGTTTTTCACATGGCCTTAGTTGCTCCAACACTCAGTTGTGTACGTGGTGCTGGGTTTTGAACCCGGGTCCTCGTGCTTGCCAGGCAAGCGCCGAAACCGCTGAGCCACCGCTCCAGCCCTCAACTTATTTTTTTTAAAAAGAGAGAGAAGGACAGTGAGAGAGAGAGAGAGAGAGAATCAATTTTTATTGAGTTTTCCACATGGCTTTCACTGCTCTGACACTTAGTTGTGTACATTGGTGCTGGAGTTTGAACCCGTGTACTTGTGCATACTGGGCAAGTGCCATAACCATCGAGCTACCGCTCTAGGCCCTAATCAACTTATTTTTGACAAGGTAGTTAAGGTAAGATGTTAGAGAAATTATAGTTTTCTTCAACGCATGGTTCAGAAACTACTGGACACCCACATGTGAAATAAGTGAGTCTTGATCCAAATGTTACAAAAATTAAATAAAGTGGATCATAGACTTAAATTTAAGATGAAAAATATCAAACTTCCAGAAGAAAATATAGGAGAAAATCTAGATTATCTTAGGTATGGAAATAAGGGGGGGGTTTTGTTATTTGGTTTTTTTTGTTTTTGTTTTTTTTTTTTGCAGAAGTTCAAATAATTGATAAGGTAGATGTCGATAAAATTAACCTCTTCTCTGCAAAAGACAACGTGAAGAGAATGAAAAGACAAACTACTAACTACAAAAAAATTATAAAAGACAAATCTAATAAAGGAATATTACCCAAAATATATGAAGAAATCTTAAAATTCAGAAAACCTGTGTCTCAGCACATGGTCTTCATCTGTTTAAGTGCATCCATGTTTCTTGTATTGCTCATAAGTCTTCATTGCAAGAGCAAAAATATGACTCCAACTGATGTAAGCAAATCTAGCAGTGAGAAAAGAAGAAAGAGGAAATAAAGAAAGGAAAGAGGGGAAATGGCAATTGCCCAGCTTTCAAAATTTTCCAATTCATTGGTGGCAACAGGAGCTGGCTTGCCTACGATTATACTCCCTAATGCTCTGTAAGTCCTAGTGGTTTTCAGGGAGGGGACTTTTCTTCTGTCCCCTGCACCTGACAAGTCCCAGGTGAACAAATAGCTCTCCTTTATAAAAGAAAGGAAGAGAAAGAAAGTGAGGAACGTGGAATATATTGGTTCTTGCCATCGAAAAGTACAGAGCTCAGATCCCTCAGGCCTTAGTGCTGGCATCTCCCTCCCCATGGGGATTTCCCAGCTCCATGCTCTTCAGTTCTGACTTCATTTTCAGTCAACTCTTTTCCACATAGCGCCACCCTAGTTCTTGAAGCTTCTGTTCTTCAAGTTCAGCAACTTTGGGATGAAGTGATTCATTCACTTTCCCGGCAGTTCACACAAAACCACCCTAGGATTAAGTTCATGGCAATTACCAATCGCAAGGGTCAGCGGGCTGGAATATGATGCTGATCCAACCTGAGACTCTTGCTTCGTCCTGGACTTGGTGTACACATAACCAAGAAAAGTGACTTTTAGTGTAATCTTCCAGGAGAAAAAATAAAAGTGACATGTAAGACCACAAAAGCTTAAGAGCTGGGAGCTCACAGTCACTCAGGCCTTGGTGTGCCTTCTAAAAAAAAGACGATGGTGAGGAGGAGAAGATGAATAAAAAAGTAAAAAATTCTATACACTGCATGGAATTTCAAAGGGGAAACAGCATCTGAGATCTTAAGAGGCACACATTAAAAGACCTCGAGGCCCATTTTTACTCTAGGTCTCCAAGTGTTTTCAATAGTGACAAATGTGTATATGTCATGTATATGCAAATAGGAGAAAAGGAAACCAAAACAGCCTCCCTCCCAGGAACAGGGGAAGACTTCAGCCTCCAGAATAGAGCACAGCGCCAGGCTGTATCACTCACTGATGTGCGTAGCCTACTTTTGAAGAGTCAAATGACAATTTCTTTGAAATCAAATGACAGCTTCCCTGTCTAAGGCTCTAAAATGCCATAGTGCATTCCTTTTGCAATAATCATACAAATCCCTAGTCCTCGTAAGCTTTAGTGAAAAGAAATGATACAACTTTTTCATAGAAGGAGAAAAGAGTTGCCAACATTTATCTAAATGATTTTGGTAGTAATGGCTTTGATTAGAAATTTAAAGTTAATTGCTGTGTGTTGCAAAGATTAGCACTGTTGCAGGCTGGAAGGATCTACTTTGCTTTCTTTCTATTTTTTTTTTTTTTGTACCAGGGATTGAACCTAGGAGTGCTTAACCACTGAGTCACATCTGCAGCCCATGTGTTTGCTTGTTGTTTGTTATTTGTTTTTTGGTTTTGTTTTATTTTGAGACAGGGTCCTGCTAAGTTGCTAAGGCTGGCTTTGAACTTGTGATCCTCCTGCCTCAGCTTTCTGAGTCGATGGGATTACGGGTGTGCGCCACCAAGCCCAGCTTCTTTCTAATACTGACAGTGGTTTCTCAGTTCTAACACAGCCCTTCTGTCGAGCATGAAGAATGTCATTTTTTTAAAAATGTTCTTTGCAGTCTTTGTCAAAGTGAAAGTCTTTGGTGCCTTGAGCGAGAGACCATGGCCCTTTCTCAGTCCGTCCTCCACACTGCAGCCAAAACCATCCTTATAGTCACAAATATGACTTCATTTCCCCTGCTTCAAGGTTTGGGTGCCCTTCCACCCAAGCATAATGGTCCCTGGTGATCTAATGTTTTCCTACACTGTCTCCTCCTGCTGTCACATTGCTAAAGCCACCATTTGTGCCAACCATATCTGACTACTTTGGTCTCCAGAATGATTTGGCCTGTGATTTGGAACTTGTTTGCCTTCTTATTTTCTCCTCTGCCTGGAATGCTCTTCTATCTGCTACTCAGCTCCTGGAAACTTTTCCTAACTCTTTTCTCCAAATGAGGACCCTATTAAACATCACACTGTATACCTACAGCAAGTGTGGCACATGTCACACGATCCTGTATCCACGTTTCACTGTTTACAGCTCTTTGAAGAAACATTCCAGTTCTCATTCAATTTTGATTCCCAAGTGTCTTATTGAAAAATGGGCCAAGACGTGAGCAGATATCCCACCAAAAAAGATATATAGATGGCAAATAAGTATATGAGAAGATATTCCATGTGATGTATCATCAGGGAAGTACAAATTAAAGAAGAGATACTACCAAACATCAACCAAATAGTCAAAACACTCTCAGCACCAAATGCTGGTGCGGATGTAGGGCAATAGAAACTTTCATTTCGGTGCAAATGCAAAATGGTACAGCTGCTTTGCTAAATATTCTTGCCATATGATCCAGCTTTCACATTTCTTAGGATCAACACTGAGGTGTGAAAAACTTATGTTCATACAAAAACTTACACATCGATGCTTGCAGCAGCTTAATTATAATTGCCCAAACTGTGAAGCAACCAAGATGTCACTTAGTAGGTGAATGATAAAGTGTACATCATGACAATGGAATATTATTGAACACTAAAAATAAATGAGCTATCCAAGCACAAAAAGACATGGAAGGACCATAAATGCATGTTGCTACATGAAAGAAACCAATCAATAAGGCTACATACTACATGAGTCCAACTATATGACATTATGGAAAAGGCAAAACTGGGGGACAGTGAATATCAGTGGCTACTGGGACTTGAAGAAGGAGAAGCATAAATTGGCAGAACACAAAAGATTTTTAGGACAGTGAAAATACTTTGACATGATAACAGCAGATACATTTTATTACATATTCATCCAAACCCACAGAATGCACAGCACCAAGAGTGAACACTGATGAATTATGGACTTCTGATGAGTATGATGTGTCCAAAAATATAAGGCCTTTAAATTTGGGAGTGGAGGGGGAGAAGCCAAGGAAATCATAGCTAAGTATCAAGACCTTGTAACTTGTTGATTATTCATTTTTAATAAAACTTCCAAAGTGAAAAATTAAGAAAATGAACCCAAAATAGGCAAAGACAGTGGTGATTGTGAGAAAAACAGTGTCTGTTCTCCCCCTGCTCTGACACCACCGCAAGACTTTGATGATCCCAAAAGGTGTGGGGATTTCTCCCCCCCACCCCAGCAAGCAATCAATCAACCCTGCAGCTTACACCGTGAGATGTCATCTGATTCAATTCAATTGGGACATTATTTATTTGGTGATAGCATCAATCCCACAGCTGGGAGCTCAAGCGCAGTACCTCCCCCACACACACCTTGGGATGTTTTACCTTTTTGTTGTTATTGTTCTGAGGATTGGACCCATGGGCACTTTTACCTCTGAACCACATCCCCACCCATTTTATGTTTTATTTTGAGACAGGATCTTACCAAGTTGATGGCCTTACTAAATTGCTAAGGCTGGCCCCTGACTTGCCATCCTCCTCCCTCAGCCTCCCGAGTCACGCACCACCACGCACAGCTTTACTTGTGTTTCTGAGCACACACTATCAATCAGGGTTCCCACAGCTCCCTGCCCAGGTCTCATCCATTTGCTCAGACTGCTTAAGAATTCATTTATTTATGTTTATTAGTTTATTGTAAAAGATATTACAAAGGAAGCAGATGAAGAGATGCATTGGGTGAGGTCTGTGAAAAGCAGCACAGAGCTTCCAGATCCTCTCCAGATATATGTTTGTTCAGCTATGCAAAAGCTCCCAACCCTGACCTTTTGGGTTTAAAGGAGCCTGGGTTACATAGGCATGGTTGCTAAAAGGTTGGGTGGGAAACCCTGCACAGCCTGTCTGCTTTAACATTTTTCTTGGCCTCCTGTGCAGCATTGCTCCCTCCAGGGTACAGGGCAGGACCCTCTGGTAGTCTCTTCAGACCTACTGAACCACACTGTGGGTCAGAGAATTTCTCTTACCAGACAGAGAGGTGCAAGGAAGACTGAGTTTTATAGCCCATGTCGGGGGCAGAAATTCAAGTATCTGCAGCCAGCCTGGGGGTTAAGATTCAGGATAAGGGGAGGAAAACCAAATACATGTTTCCCACTATTACGATACTATTTTCAACATCCCATTATGATGTATGTACAAATCTCTGCTATTTGGAATTCAGCAAATACCATGATTTTAGGAAGACAAAGGTATGGTACATAAAGCTGCTTATTTTCAGTCCACCAATAAGGGGACTTGAAGACTAGAAACACTCCCTGCCGATGATAAAATGCTTTCTCATGTGGTTATGTCCTTCCTTATAGAGTCATGGGTGCTGCAGGAAGAGCATCAACTTTTTGAGTTTTTTGTTTGTTTTTGGTATGGGGAATTGAAGCCAGGAGAATTTAACCACTGAGCCACAGCCCCAGCTCTTTTTCACTTGTTGAGACAAGGTCTCACTAAGATCCTTAGGACACTGCAAATTTGCTAAGGCTGGCTTTGAACTTGCAATCCTCCTGCCTCAGCTGCCTAAATTGCTGGGATTACAGGTGTGCCCCACTGCACCCCGTGAGAGCATCAATTTTGATGTCAGACAGATCTGGTTCAAATCCAACCTTGCCAAAATGTTAATTTCAAGCACAATATTCATTATATCAAAGTCATGGTTGTCTCGTCTGTAAAATAGGCTTAATTAAAAACTTCCTTTCAGGGATTATGGGGAAAATAATATGAAAAATTGCTCAGCTCAACAATTCAGTACATAGAAGGTACTCAATAGATATCAGCTCTTTCTTCCTGAAATTAAAACATGTTAGATGTTGACTGATCTTTAGTTCACAGTCTAAAGGGGATGAGTGGGAATCCCTCATGGTCCTGTCTCCACCTGTGGCTCTGAGCTTTTATTTGACTCTTCAGCTCTATCTGGATCACAGTTAAGAATCACCATTCAGTTCCTTCATCCCTACCACTTCATTCAATGATTCATCATCCACTTCTTTACTCAACAAGTTGCTGTTCAGAACCAAGTAATGGACCAAGAGAGAAGGGGCAAATGAGGTTCATGACCCCTTCCCTCTCAGTGCTGGTCCGCCAGTCCTTCCAAAGGAGACCTCTCTTGGCTACACACTGTCTTCTGCATTGCTTACGTTATTTCAGCATTGCCTTGATTTATGATGCTGCCTCCCACTAGAAGCCTCTACTTAGAGACCCCCTGCTTGTCCTTGTTAGCTTCTTGGATTTAGACCTAGGCGATGGAGATGGGGTCCACAGTTGATCAGGTTCTTCAAGGGCATGGCCTTGGATTGGATGATAAGGACAGCTGGCTGCCACACTGAACCTGCTGGGACCCACCCTGCCCTGGGTCAGGCCCTCCACCAGTACCGCTGGGATACTTTCTGAAATTTCTGAAATTTTTCATGCTCCTAGAAACTGCTAGTGACACCTAGGAATGTCATTTTTTTATTAACCCCCTTTCCTAGAACAGCAATTCTCTCATCTTCTGCAGTTAAAAAAAAAATTGTTTCCAAAATAATAAAAGATGCTCTTTGGGGGTTTTATTTCAAACTTTCAGTTAAAAAAAAGTTCATCTTTATTTTTGCTGTTGTCTCTCTCAATTCAAGTGCACATCTCTACCAATTGTACCAGAAATAAATGCACACGATTCATCCCTCTGCCAACCTTCAGCAGCACAAGCATGGCTGATTCACATATCTTTAGACCACATTGTTCTTATTCAGAGCAAAACACAGTTCAAAGAAATTCAATAGCCTTATACTTTCATGCTATTTTTATTACCAGACAAACCCCTAAAATAATAACTATATATACTTTTCATGTTTGGGGCCAAGTCCATTTTTATCTAAACGGTTTTAAACATCAAATAGTAAATTCCTTATTTTCTTAATAGTTAATGCTTTGAAAGAAAAAGAGCAAATAACATTTATCAAAATATTATCTTTATTTTTAATATCTTATACATATATATTTAATTTGACAGATAAATAAATGTGATGTTATAAAATTCATTTTAGCTGCTTGGTGTTTATTCACCATATTTTTCCTCTATATTTAAATAATAATTTACAGTCCTATACAACATACAAATACATGTTCACATATAAACATATGTAATAATATTAGATAAATTATTCTAGATTTTGCTTCATCAACAATAGCCCACACATTTGCCAATAAATCAACAGGTATATCTTAAATTAATTCCTTTTATTGTCTACAAAATATTCTACTTTGTGCATTCTATTTAACCAATTTATCTACACCTAGAAAAATACCATCTTTGTTAGCTGTTAGGGCACCAATTTTTTTCGCCTTCTTACTTGGAATACAATCGAGAAATAGGTCAAGGAAACAGGCACACACAAAAAATGTGTTTTCTTATTTGTAACATATACGAAGGATGTGAGAAGTTCGACCACAATGCACATCCTAATTCTCTCCTCGGAATGATGCTCACTCAGTCACAGCCAGTCACCACTGCCACCTCTCCCCATGAGCTCACAGCTAGAATAAGTACAAGCTGCATCTGGTCAACAGGCTGCTTCCAAAAGAGAAAATCCAGCAAGTTCAACTGCTCCTCCGCGATCACTAACCACATGATTTCCTCCTCTATCCATAATCAAGAAAAAGGGACAGGGGCTGGAGAGGGGGCTCCGTGGTTACAGCGCTTGCCTGGCATGCGCAAGGGCATGGGTTTGAACCCCAGCACCACGTACACAACGAAGTGTGGGAGCAATGAAATCACATGAAAAACTAAATAACATTGATTCTCCCTTCCTCTCTCTCTCACTGTCCCTCTCTCTTAAAAAAAAAAAAAAAAACCCAGTAAAGGAAAAAGAAAGAAAGAAAAAGAAAAAGGGAGGGGATGTGAAGCTAATTCAGCCCAGCTTTGCTGTAGCCCAAGTCTTTCCACATGGAAAACATTTATATCTACCATTTACTTTTTGGATTACAGTGGTATTAAAGTTCCACACCTGTCAAGGCAAGACTCTTCCACATTTTCTTCATACTTTTTGAACCATGCTTCATACATACTAAGCACACACACATTCTACCACCAAGCTACACTGCTAGCCCCAATTATTCTTTTATTAGTTTTTTCCTTAAATCTTTTTTCTGCCACATAAACTTTCAGATTTTTAAATAATCTTTTTTTTAAAGTTTTTTGTTTTGAAACAACTTTATTTAGTTTTTCACATGGCCTTAGTTGCTCCAACACTTAGTTGGGTACATGGTGCTGGGGTTTGAACCCAGGTCCTCTTGCTTGCCAGGCAAGCACCGAAACCCCTGAGCCACCACTCCAGCCCCTTAAATAATCTTTCTCCCACCTCCATCCCCTATTTAGTCTATGGGTCAAGTATGAGAATTGCATTGCTTTTTTTTTTTAAGGAATTGATACTTTATAATAGTAATTCTTTTCATCCAGGAACATAATAATAGCTTTCCATTTTCTTTCACTTTATCTTAAATCCTTCATTAATATTTTTTGTACATTCTTACTTCTAAATATTTGACAATTTCATTTCCGACTTTCTAGATTCTCAATACTAAAGTTGCATTTATTCTTTCAAAATCTACCCTAAAATTTCTAGGAAAAATGATATGAGCAAACATGTGAAAATAAATTTGAAAATATTAAAAGTTGTAAATGATTTCTCTGTAAAATGTAAATCCTGAAAAGATAGTTCTCTCCACCCCCAAAAGGGGAAACTCTGCTAGATCAACTGCCTATGGAGGAGTGAAACTTAATACCTAGGGGTAAGTCATCATAAACTCAAGGTACTTCCTTCAGATGAAAGCTCACCAAACCAATTTACCTTAACTTGTGTCATTTCAAAGTCCCAAGAAACAGAAGGGCATCTTGAGAATCTGCCAACCCTGAGTTCAAACTGGAGAATGGAAGATCATCGTTAAGCTTCCAAAGTGTAGCAACATGACACATATCCATAAAATTGGCCTTTTGTCTAAGGCATCAAAAGTAAAGCCTAACTGACTCATGAGCACATTATGCTCATGAGAGAGAATAGAGGTGGAGTTTTCTCTCTCTCTCTCTCTCTTTTTTTTTTTGACGTGCTAGGGATCGAAACTGTGAGTCTCAAGCATGCTGGGCAAGTGCTCTACCTTTGACCTGTGTTTCCAGCCCCCCTTCATCCCTCTCTAGGTGAAGTTTCCAGAACAAGTCCAAATACCTTGCAGCTGTCCCAGTCTTAGATCAAAGAGTAAAAATTTATGCTGCAGGGATTATGCTTTGAGAAATACCTATGCTTAGACTAAATGAACCTGTAGGAATCTTTAGACATGTCTACAAAGGACTGTAAATTGAAATGATGTTAAAAATAAGTTAATGTGAAATAATATAGAAAAAATATTCTGTAGACTAACCAACATTTTTCAGAAAAACAAACTTACAAAATGGTTCAGGGAGGTAATGGATTGTAATCCTCTTTGTAATGTCAACGGATGGAGAGATGAGGGCCAATAAGAAAGTAGAAAACCAATAGGGGGGAAAGGCATTTAAATTCCGAGTCCAATGTTTTCCTATACGCTAGGGGAGTTGCAAAAAGATCCATGTGAGAATGAATTATTTCTGTCCCCTAAAAAATGATAAAAATGAAGTGTACTTAAAATTTCTATTCTCTGCAATTAATCTTTTCAGGAGATTTTGTAGCTACCAGTTAGGATGCCAATAGTAAAACTCAGAGTACGGTACAGTAAGCTGCGCAAGTTTTACAGGTTTGACAAACCTACTGGGAACTTGCTAATCACGAAGGCATCGCTGTGCGATGCCTCACTAAGGACTAAGCTCGGAGCACGAGAGTCTGGTGGGAAAATGCACTGAGGCTGGAAAATGAAGAATGACAATTGAGTGTTCTCAGAAGCACGCCCTTTCCTCAGCAGGCTGGGGTTGGTTGTTTCCAGTAATCTACAGTGATTCCTGAGATCCTCCCAGATTGCTTCTTTTTAATGTTCCTTGCTGCTCCCAGGCTGCCTTCCTACAGGTCTTCATCAGCGGCACAGCAGGAAACCTAGATGCTGCTTCCAACAAACCAGTGCCCATTTTCACTGGCAGCCACATCTCCTGGCAGCAGAACATTTCCCTTGCTATTTCTTCCCATGGGTGGAGAAGTACATTGAGATTTAGTCTCAAACAATTAGTTTTTTTCTGGGCATGGTAGCACATGCCTGTAATCCCATCTGCTAAGGAGGTTGAGGCAGGAGGATTGCAAATCCTTTGTGTGTGTGTGTGTGTGTGTGGTACTTCAGATTAAATCCAGGGGCAGCCTAGCACAGAGACATATCCCCAGCACATTTTTTTTTTTTTTTTTGAGGCTGGTCTCAATCCTGTAATCCTCCTGCCTCAGCCTCTCCTTACTGGAAGTACAGACATGAGTCACTGCTCCCAGCTTCCAAATTAAAAGAAAAAAAAGCTAGGAACGTAGCTCAGTCATAGAATGCACTGAGTTCCATCCCTAGTACCATTAGAAAAATAAAAATAATTTTAAGATTATATATATATACAAACACAACCTCCCTCCCCAGGAATCACTGGCAATAGTAATAATACAATAATACTGGTACAATTTGATTACTAGAAAAACAGAAGTCAAGGCTCCCATGATGCTAAAAATACTTGAGAACCTCTGTGAAATACATTCTTTATCAGCAAAAAGAAGATTTACAATACGTAAATCAAGAAGACACAACTGGAAAATGTAGTAAGTTCATATTGACCTTGTATACTCTCACACCTTTCCATATCATATCATTATATCACTTGAGACGGCAGAAAGACTAAGACCGTGTTTGGTTTGGGAGAGATGCCACCTGTCCTCAAATCTAACTAAGATCCAGAAATTGAGTTCTGAATCTAGTTTCTTAAATTGATATACTCAGAATTTTAACCCTATTTTAATTTCTAATAGACTAACAAATTATTAGCATTTAAATAACATTTCTATCTCTTAACAGTGCTAAAATATATTTTTCATACGGATACTATTTTCTCATAAAATATGCAGAAAATAATTACCAATAATCCATTTTATGATGAGGAGAACAGAGAAGGGACCGGCATTCTTCTACATTATCAGTGGGAATGTAAATCGGGACTGTAGACTTTGAATGGCAATTTATTAAATTTTTGAGCAATTTCTACCCTTTGACCCAGCAACTATACCTGCACGGATTTCATAGAGATATTTTCATTTTTTCATTCTCCAAAGTCCTGGGAATATTCTAGTAAATGGAATACACCTGATTTCTCCCTGAAATGAAAGCAGGGTAGAGGGAAGCATTAGAAGAAAATAACGTTGGGGAGGGGGTTGCTTTGCGCACTCCCTTGCTTTCGGGCACCGCAAGACGCACGGGCTCATCTCCACTTCCTGCCCGGGTTAGAATTTGCAGTTTCTCCAGGAGGCCCTGCTTCCTTTAATCGCGGAAAGGTTGTTGGACTTGGTGGGAAGCGGGTCCCTCCGGCAGCTCCCGGGAGGGGCGTGGGGTTCAAAACTCTCTCCCCGAGGTAGAAACGGAGGCAGAGAGGAGGTTCACTCGCGGGGGAAGAAGCGGAGTTCGGGGCAGCAGCAAAAGGACTGGGGAGCGCCCGCGGGTCTCGAACCACCGCAGGTGGCTGTGAAGATCGTGCCGAAGGAACCGCTGAGCTAAAGCCAGCCCGGCAAGCGACCTCGGATTTTACTGTCTTGACTTGTAGGAAGGGTGTGCGTCACAAAGTGAGTCAGGCTCTGCGCTCTCCGAGGCGACTCCACTGTCCGGTCCGCTCTCACCTGCGCAGGGCGCTTCTCAGCCCCGCGGCGAGGACTCGGAGGCCACTCTTCCCTGAACTGTCTTCAGCACCAGTGTCCCGGCTTATTCTCCGTCCTCTCCCGTCACCCCGCGGTCGCTGTGCCCCGGCCCAGCCCCCAAACACGCGGGGTCACTCAGTCAACTTTTACGACCCTGATCACCAACTCTTCCAGGGAAATGGAAACTTCACTTAGGAAGTGTAAACTGTATTTCAGGCCTTCGCTTGGAGCTTGGCTGCTTCAACCACGTAAAACCCCACGCATCCTCTCCTAGAAGTTGCACACTTCTAGTATCATTTCCTCTCCTACTCTTTTCTAAAATTATTTGAACCATGAGAACACCTATTCCTTTACCTGCACTCAGCACTGCTAACTTTCCCCCAAATTCCTACTTTTCTCCAGGTAGTCTTTGTTAATATTTCAGTGTGTATCCTCCCAGTCCTTTTCCTCAATCTGCATTCATTACTGCACAAACAATATAGTTTTTTTATTGTTGTTGTTTTACTGGGCTAAGGATTATAATATAATGATTTTTTTCCTTTGACTTATTAAAAAATAATAATAAAGTATGCCACCTATGCTAACCATATCAGGAAACAAATTAGCATGAATGATTTTTTTTTTAAATGGGATGAGGGTGCCCAAGTGTCAGGGACAAAAAGGAAAGACCTCTGAGAGAAGCTGCCTTTAGCAGCTGAATGAGAACCAGTGAGCAGGGACAGAAAGTGAATGAAAACCTGAGGCAGAGAGAAGAGGAATGGTAAAGGGAGGGAGGGATTGTGTGGTATAGTTGGAGAGGGAATGGATCTCGCTGTTCCTTATAAACCGTGACAGGAAGATTCGATTTTGTTCCACAGGAAACCATTATCTTTCTAAGACTAGCACTTAGGAGACATACTGAGTGGGCAAGGAGCAAGATGCCACAGCTGCACAGGAGGTGTCAGGAGCGTGGCTACTAAGGAAGCTCAGAAAAGGAGGCAACTCCATGGCTTCAATATTCGTTTTGTAAGCAGGCCCAACCTTGTCAGTTTTACCTCCAACAAACCAAGGAACCAAAGAAAAGCTTTTCCGACAAGAAACGATTTGTTCAAGTGAGCAAGAGTTTCCTCTGGAAAATTCCTCATTCATACTCCTTATTATCTTCCAAACAAGCAATTGCTGAATCAGACTAAATCAGAGTAAAAAGGGGTTGACCGTGGTTCACAGTGCAAGCAAAATGTTTAAAAAGGTCCATTCGCCAACATTTGCCCTTCTGAAGTCTAGGCATGAATCAGTAGAAGATAAACATTATGCAAATCTTTTTAAAAATAATTCCTGGAATCACAGAAACATGATGAACCATGTTGCATACCATCTCAAAGGAAATTGGGCCATTTTTCCTAATTATTAAACTACAAACTTCTTTCTACAGATACACATTGACAATTTCTGACACGTCTGGATGCCTTCAGGTGATGATCCTCGTGGTAGAGGCCTGTGATTTCCATTACCTCGAATAATAAAAAGTGGCAGATCACTACTTTTACAGGCCATTTCAAATTGTATATGTGATTTGTTAATGCCTGGTTTGTGGAATTAATATCTCAATTCATGAATTTATGGACGTTGAAGCGCAAACATACGTGGTAATGATGTGTGACATAGAAGATTGTCACTTACATATTTCCAGTCAAAACAAACGCCAGTGAAGGCTTGTCACTGGAGCCAAAGTTTATTCAACAATACCTACTTCATGGACAAGATAACTGCTGTAGATAATGAGGGTTAGAAACCGCATGGAAACCTCTGAAGACATTCTTGTTTAAGTAAATATCCACTCTCACTACTTCACTTTTTATGCAACAGTACAACGTGGTAGAATTTTCAGAAAAGAAAGGTTTCTTTAGGTTTTTAAACTTGCAGTGTGTTACACCTCCTTTCCAAATCTCCTGCTTTCAACATGGCACATTAATTGAAGCATACCACAGACATAAAATGAAGCTCCCTTTTAATGAGTATTATTGTGAGGATTCTCATTTTATCTCAGCCTCTTGAGCACGAACCAGTTTCAAGCTGGGCTTTGGTTTGCAAAGCCATTATCCAGAGAGTGATAGCAACCACTCAAGCAGAAACCACCGGGAAACCCTCCTTTCTTTCCTCTACCTAAACACAAATGAAATAGCAAGAGAAAGTACTGCTTAGCCCAGAAGACTAGATGCAAACGCTCCCTCCAGAAGAATAATCTCCAAACTACCTTCCTAGCACCCCATAAATGTGGCCCCAACACCTGGGTTCTGTGTTACCTTACTGCGGCTAAGGCTTAAAGCATTGCCAAGGGCACATGGGGGGACGGGGGAACAGAGGTCTGTTGATTTATGGAGTGCACAGTGGGATTTATCACTGATTTCTTGATCACCTTTGATTGGGACAAGTAAATGAAACCAGCCTACACCAAGCCAGGATGCTGTATTACTCTTCTATCAAGGGTCCCCATTCCCTCTGTACCACCTCACCAAGAACCTTTAGACTACATTTCAGAATACAAAAGTGAAATACCAGTGAGTTGTTTAACATGTGTTTAAGTAAGGAAGTGGATGGTAATAACTATTTTTAAACCTACATTAATTAAATTTGTCAACAAACTGAAGTTTTAGGAAAGATAAAGTGGAGCCAAGCGAGACATCTAATCTAATCCACAATGCAACTCAACAGAGAGGCCTACAAATATTGTAATCCACTGCTATTATTTCTTAAATCTCCTTTGTCGTCAACACAATAATACCCTGAAGAATTGCAAGATAGTATATTACGGGCAAAAATTGAAAGTTTATGAATTTTGACTCTTTTCCCCTGCCCCAAGGTTTAGATTATTCGTAAAGACGTGCTTCCTTCACATTCTTTTCTTTTCTTTTCCTGCCTCTGGATTTATTTGTACAAATAGCAGAGGAGGACACCAGCTCCCTGCAGACAGGGGCCCAGGGGTCACACCAGTCCTTCTGTCCTCACATTTGTGAACAGAGGCTTTTACTTTGGAGACTTCACAGGGACCTGGGCACCTTTGGGAGTCAGAGCTGGAGCTGAAGCTAAAGCCGGAGCCTGAGCTGAAGCTGAAGCTAGAGTTGCATTCTGGGCCTGGGCTTGGTCTTGGGCTTTGGCTGGTGGAGCCTGCGATTCTTGGCAATGTGGGCACAAGCACGCTTCCGAAGCTTGGGATGGGCAAGGAAGGCAGGTGGTCAAGCTTGTGGCTGGAACCCTTTGGCATCTTGGCTTAACCTCCTTAGGCTTTACAAGGGCTTTGATAATCTCAGCTCGCACACTCGTGGCCTTGGCATTGTTTGCATCTTATGGTTCTTGGCAAAATGCATTTTTCTCAGGAACTTGGGGTCTACTCAAGAGATTCATATCTATGTGATGGAGGTTTCTTGATGCCATTTCTATGCCATTTTGGGGACTGGTTACGCATGGTGTGGTTCTTGGACTTGGCCACTTCTGCACTGTAAACCGATGCTCCCAGACAGCTAAAGGCCGGAAGAGGAAGAGAAAGGCCTCAGTGAACATGGTTGATCTCTTCACATTATTTAAAAAAAAAAAACTTTTTTAATTGTAAAACTAATATGTTCTCATTACAAAATAAAATAAAAAATATATAAAGATGCAATAAAGAAAATAAATAAAATACATCCATAATCCTCTCATTCAAAAAATAAGTTCTAGTATATTCTGTTGGTCCCTTCTAGTATTTGCTCATTCTGTATTTTTCCTCATTATACAATAAGAAAAAGACATATGCACCCAAAATTGTCCCCACTGTTAAACAAATTCAAACACTAAATTCAAAAAGGTAACCAACATTTTAGTTACTGAGTTCCACATTATACAAATATTAATAAATTCAATACTATTTGTCTAGTTTCTATCCACTTATATTTTGCTCACTAATCTAGTTACAGAGAAATCACTTCTTACTTTCTGAAGACTTTGTCCCATGCTTCAATCTTCCCATGTTGAAAAGAACTCAGTAGTTGTTCACTTTCTGATTCTAATCAAAACTGCATAACGTATGACTTATGGAATTTGGAGGGAACTCCACAATGATTGTCAAACCTGGTCTCTTGAAATTTTCCTTCTAAGTGCAAAATGATTTTAAAGATTCACTAATCCTCTTTTAGACTCAACACCCAACACATTTGCCACAAGTACTATTTTAAGTAGATGGTATCAGCCTAGTGCAGTGATGAATGCACATAATCCCAGTGACTCAGGAGGCTGAGGCAGGAGGATCACATGTTCTAAAACAGACTCAGCAATTCAGCAAGGCCCTGGGTCAAAATACAAAATAAAAAAGCTGGGAATAGAGCTCAGCAGTAAAGCACCCTTGAGTTAAACCTCCAGTCCTCCCCCAAAAAAGGGGGGTGGTATATGGTGTCACTCGAGGGTTAGCAATTTTTTTTCCTATAAAGAAGACAGTAAATATTTTTGGCAACACAGTCTTTACTCATTGTTATAGCACCAGAGCCACCACTCACAATAAAATGAATGGTCATGGCTGCTCTCCATCAATATTATATTCACAAAATCTTTATTTCAAAACAAGATGGTTCTGGAGGTAGAAAGTAGTTATGGTTATGGTTGCAGAGCAATGTGAAAATATTTAATGACACTGAGCTTACACTTAAAAATGCTTATGATGGTAAAGTCTACGTGTTGTATATTTCTTTATGGTAGAAAAGAAACAAAAACTGCTTTTTTTCCTACAAGATGTTTTCCCAACTCCTTTTTGCCTATGTAATCCTTCCTTCCTAAATGGATACCCTGAAACTAAAAGGCTTCTAAAACCTGATGCACATATGCTTCCAAAAAATAAAAATTGCTCTTTTACCGAGCACTTCTTCGGATATTCTGGAACTTTTAAAAATGCTTTTCACTGGCAGGTTAAAAGCAAACTAACTAAAAATGGTGTTACTAGCTTTCCCCCACTGCCTTAAATTGGAATAGAGTCCAAATATCTAAGAGCTATGAAGTGCGGAGGAACAGGCGGGTTCACTGCTGGGGAAATCACCCTAATTAAAACAGCACAAAGATAGCCCACATCATTAGTCAATCCACTTTTTAAAAAGTTATAAGTGAAAATAAATACAACAAGAAAGATGGCATTTAGGTATTATCAGAGATTTGATTTTTGCACTGTATTCTTTTCTACATCTCAAATACCCAAGTTACCATAGAACCGTTCAATTTTAATTTTGATTTTGATTGTTTTACTCAAAATCTACATTAATAATTGCTTAATGTGATTTGTCCCCTCTGTATTAGTAGATAAGCTCAATAAAATACATTCTACTTCATTTTAGATGTAGCCACACGTACTCAACCTAAAGTCAAGTGCTGTACTGCAAGTAGGTTTGGGGGAATTTTGTAAGGTTTCTTTTGCTTTTCAGTTTCAATTCTTACCACAAAAATCCGAGTAGCTTCTTCTTCAGTGTGGTCAGGGCTAGCCTTGACACTTCCGCATCGTGATTAATTTATTATTCATCTGGTACCTTTTTATTCTACTTTGTCTTTAGCCTGTGAGCATTTCTTTCTGCTTGCAACAAAGGATTTCATTGCTGGAGGAACTGAGGTGTGTCTGAGCTTTTACCTGGGAGAAAGAGTGATGCAAGTGTTTCTGTTGGGACCAATCCCTGGGTTAGGGTGGGGAGGAACTGCCTAACAGGCCACCTATAGACTCCTGGGCAGACAGACTGCTGAAGGAAGGGCTTGTGCAGGCATCGCCGACTGCTGAGAGGACCGCCACAAAGGATCCCTGGGGTTTGTTCACCAAGGAAATCAGAGATCAACCATGACTTGGCTCTTCCCCAGAACCACAGGGGCTCTGGCTGTCCTAATGGTAAGTCTTGCCTTTTACTGATAAAATCACATGCTTTCCCTGTTTTCTTCCTTGTTAGAGAATACTACATTTGATTGCTGAATCCTATTACAAATTCTAAAACGAACGATTACAGTGGAACTGAACATTATAAAATGAAACTGTCAAAATTTCCAATGAAAAAATTTTCCTTTTTTTGTTTGTTTAATGCTGTATTTTACAAAGAAAAGTAAACCAGAAAGGAATTTAAGATAACCATTTTTGGATTTTTAAAGTAACTATTAGGTATTTCTTTGGTTAACCAATTAAGTCAACCTAATCTCCGATGATATTTTGCACAATAACTTCATTTTCTTCGAAGTAATGCTCTTATTCTTTTTTTTTAACATGCAAAGCAAAACACATAGGCTCCCTTCTATTTGCCAAGATTACGTGTCTCTTCTGAAGCATATGACTAAGAACTCCACATGCCTGGACTTAGTACCTGACATGTTTTTAAAATGGTTGAAGCCCGTTGAATTAAAATCAAAGCAATTTTGCTTTTAGAGAAGTTGGGGGGATTATTAAGAAAATGGGTTTTTTGGTTTAGCTATCATGTGCAAAATATATCCATCCTTTTTGGAGGGCCAGACGCAAACCATTTTATAATGTTGTAAGACTTTTCAGGAGAGTAATACTTCTGTTGACTGAAAAAGTTTGATATAATGTGGTCTAAAAGAGAAGTGGAATCTGAAGAACAAAGCAGTAGCCTAGATGTCACAGGCCGGTATATAAGAAAAAATGTGTGTGTGTGTGTGTGTGTGTGTGTGTGTGTGTGAGAGAGAGAGAGAGAGAGAGAGAGAGAGAGA